>VDFB02283725.1:0-29902 GCA_007258455.2 Sequoia sempervirens | reverse complement strand
AAAATTCATCATTTTAACAGAACAAGTACTATTTCCTACTAAATAGTTATAAGATAAGTTGTTTACATATGAACATTCATTGTGTAAATAGAACAAACACTATTTTCTACTAAACAGTTATAAGACAAGCTATTTACATATGAAAATTCATTGTTTTAATAGAACAAGTACTATTTCCTACTAAAAAAACTAATGAGCAAGGTTGTTTCAGCTATAGAGATATCTTTAACAACAAAACATTGCCGCTTACAAAATATTATTCACTGTTTACATCATTGCAATATTGTTTCAGACTAAACAGTTACATTTAAAGACATAAAATATCATTATTCTAATAGAACATACACTATTTATAATTTCTTATTGTTGTTTCAAGTTGTTTTGATGCTAAGTGGCAACATTACATTTGTTTATTCACTATTTTAAAAACAAAACATGTTGTTCCACTATGAACTGAAAAATAAATAATGCTATTTTTGCTAGTAACAATATTATCTATATCTTCTCATTTGTCAATTTTCAAGCAAGCCAAGATATTTATCTAAAAATCAAATAGCCCTATTTATACATAGAACATAATGACTAGTATTCAAATCTTGAACAACTTTCATCTCTGAAAATTGATTGTGCAACTTAATAATATAAGGAATCTAAGTTGGTCATGCTTGTCGAGGTAAAACTCAAACAAGAGTTTTAGTCAATAACAAGACTTGGAAGTTTTTGAGTTCTAGCATAACTCATGCCTTTTCGAATTTATACAAACATTCACAGATTATTCTAAATTGATCATTCATATTGGTCTAGTGCTTTTTCTTCTAGTAACAATAACATGCACATAATCGACCTTTAAGACATGCAGGTTTCACCTCTAAAATCAACATGCAAGAATCTTAGTTGCAAGGAAAATTTCCCTTCGATCCTATAGATCAAACTCTACTTGGGTTTATTGAAATCAAGCAAAGACTTCACCACCTTTTCCACTAGAATGAGGTTGCATTATAATACAAAACAAACTGTTTAAGCTTTTGTTCTAGTTGTCATATATGGGCCTAGCCGATATGAAGAATGCAATATATATTAAAACAAAAACACAGGGGTAATACCCTTTTTAGGGGATCGATGGTCGATCCACCATGATTTTAAATCATCATAATAATATAGTGAATTAGTATTAGAGAATCTGAATCGCCATCAAATGGCTAAAAAAAAGGTGCAAACTTAAAGAACAGTCATATTTAAGAAATTCTAAGGCTTGACCTAGCTATGAAAGCTAGCCACAAGGCTTCAAAATGATACTCATATAATACTAGTTGTAGGCTAGGCGACCCAATACTAAGGTCAATTCCACACTATTCAACTCGAAGCAGTGGTTTCAATAAGAATATAATCTCTTTTTACGTAATAAAATCTCTTATCCTTTTAATCATTCTTTACAATACTTACTTTCTTTTTCTTCAAAACACAAAATTTGAGTAGACAAATTAATCTACAAGCCATTCATTTTTTATCATTGAAACAACTTAGGTCATGAAATTACCTTCTTCTATATATGCAAAGTAGTTCAAATGCAATTCATCATACTATTTGTGGTGTTTGCACCTAGATTCCAACTGGCTTACCGTTCGATCCGGCTAAACAATCCTACTTCAACCGTGTTCTCGTCCTTCAACCTGTCACCCTGCAACTGCACACACTTGCACTTGCAAATTTGTTAGTAACGTTCAATTCTTGGTAACATATAAAATAATTTTCAAAAGTTCACAAAGTCAACATCAGTCAACTTCTTTCATTCAAGTTTTGAAAATTCTAAAAATTTCCATTTAATATTCATTGAATTTCTTCAATAATTCAATTTACCATATTAAAATAAATATGCAATAAAATTGGTTTATGACAATAAAATGCAATAACTAAAATACTATATTCGCTAACAAGTAATTAATTTCTAACCAAAAACTAACTTACCTATCCTTGAAAACAATCTCCTCTCTTTTCAATTCATTTTCTGCATTTGAAAGTTAGTCTCTTCACCATTCTTATCAAATTGAATTGATTGATTGTTCCTCTTATAGGTATGAAAGCGAAAGGAATTGATTTACAGGCCCAAACTAGAATTTACTAATTTCATTTAATATAAGTTCTAACATAGAGTAAAACTAAGACTAAATGAATGAAGTAATTAAATAACCATAAATGTATAATTCATATTAATTCAAAAACAAATGAAACGATTAACTACTGTCCAAATTTATTTTTGATTTACATATTTAAATATCGAAGTTATGTTAGATCTAAGTATGTTTAATTATTTAATTAGTTATGTACAATGCTTAGTTTCATAACTCGAGAGGACAACACCAACATAGTGATCCTAATATCTCATACTTCATTTTATATACCTAACTATGACATTGCTTGTTAAATTCAAAAGTTATACCAATTCTAAGATTTAATTTGAACAATTTATTCTCATCCCAATTGTTGATATTATATCAAAACATGTTTAAACAATTCTTAATCAAGTCTAATTTTTCTCTCAATGATTTTAAAAATAGTTCATGAAAATCTCTATCTTACAATTTCGAGTTCAACATAAGACTCAATGTTTATGTATGATATATACAATTTATTAAGTATTTTTGAATTAACTTTTAAGGAGAGATGAATTATAAAAATAAAGGGAACAAACAAAAATATGAAAATTTTGCATCTAAACACTAATTAACTAAGTAATTAACAAATAACTAAAAACTAATTTCAAACTAACTTATGATACCTTAAATATGAGTCTTCTCAACTATTTGCCATTTTCTCTTTGGAAATTGTTTTCCGCATGTAATGTTATTTCTTGATTTCCTCTATTTGATTTTTGTTTGCAAAAGGAAACATTTTGTTAAATTTTATGTTGCAGGTTAACAAGAGGAAGAAGATGAAAGAAACATATTTCAACTCTTTTGTCTTCATGAAACCCTAACTTGGTTCTACTCAATTTAGTTTTTTCAATTTTTTGTTTTAATTTTAAAGTAGGGGACTAATGTTTTAATCATAACTTTTATTTGGTTTACTGGGTTTCTCTGATTTTTGGATATTCTCTACACAACTTTTATTTGCAAAAACCTTTTAAATTTATCATTCAAATCTTTTAATTCAATCTTGTGTGATTAGATATGTAAGACTGTTTTATGATAGATTTTTATTGTGAATAAGGATGTCAATATTTTCTTAATAAATCCAAATTGGTGATTTGGGTTAATACAATTTTTGAATATGTTTTTTCTGAGATTAATAATTGAAAAACCCATTAAATTTCATCTTTCAATATCATGTGGATCAATTTTAATGATCAAATTTGTGAAAATACTTTGAATCACTTTATTGTTTGGCATAGGGGCAACAATGTTGTAATCCTCAACAATTGATTAATCAAGTGGGTTAGGATGAGTATTTGATATATTTTTTTTTTCTAAAATTATTATTGATTATTTCTATATAACATAAATACCCTAGAATATACATTATAAAATTCATTTAAATAGAAATTAAACATTGTTGGAAAGTGTATGTATTAAAAATTTACACAACAACATCCTATACACAAAATATTTCATTAAAACTTGGTTCTGTCTAAATTAATATTATCCTTTGAATTCCAAAATCCTCCAAGATAACAACAACTAACCTTTATTCTTCTTATTAATTTTTATCAAGTATAAATACTACTACAATTAAACTCTAAATTACAATGCATATCTAGGTTCTTAATAACTTTGTAAACGCCCACAAGCCCAACATGTTTCTCCCTTGAAATTCATAGGTTGAAAGTCTCAAAATAATCTTTTTTATTCAATACATGTACCTAAAAGACAAAGATCAAAGAAAAATAATCTTGGCCAATGGGCTCTCCTCCCAACCATAGGATTGAAAATCAATCCACCCTGAGCTCTAAGGGTCACATAAATTTCCCTTACACACACCATCACTATTCAAAATGGTTCCTTAAACAAATTACACAACATACTATGCACAATGAAAACACACATACTATAATTCATCACCCTAACCCTTAAATAGTCATACATATTAAGAGAAACTAAAACATGGTGGAACTCAAACAAGACAAAACTAAAGACATAGTTTCAACAAACACCTCAAAGGTATCTAGTAATAATTTTCACATATATTTCAAAACATAAACAATATTTCATGCATCTTAAACAAAGATCTAAAAAGGGGCAGACCTTACCAAACTAAGTGCAAATCCAAAATGTGATAGCCTCTCTTTGAAGCCCTATTCATCCATTATTCCTCTCCCATCCTCTCCTTTGTCTCCACCAAGGATTCTCATTCCCAAAAGGAGAAAGCATCCCAAGGAAAAAAACATAACCAAAGCAAAAAGAGAAATGCCAAGCAAAAGAGAGAAGCCAAGGAAAAAGAGAGAATCCCCTTCTCCTTTCAAAGATATGGAATATATAGAAGGGAAAAATGCAATCAACTCCGGGCCATAACTTCTCAACCACTCAACCAACTCCAAATTTTTCCACTTTTCATAAGTGGGTAATTAGAGTGGGTTTTAGACTTTATTTAAGGGGTTTTATGGAATAAAAGACCCCTAATCCATAGACCTACCATCTAGGAAACATTTTATGCACTTAATACCACATAAAGACTTCTTAAAACATAAAATAAGTAATCACATTTAAAAAGTGACTCAAAGGTCTAATAAAACAACCTTTCACACATGCACAATCCTTACAAAATAAGGTTAAAACACGTATCTAGACAAGACTAGGTAGTCGCAAGAATAACATAAGGGAAGTAGCTATATGACCCCTTAATCAACATTGGCCAATTTTAACTTGTTTAATCAACCAGAAAAAAGGTGTCAACATTTCTCATAATCAATAGTAATTGAAACAAATAGTATATGAAAAATAACCTTCTAATAATAATTGACTAAGGAAATAATACTACATAAGTAACATATAATTTAACTCTTCCTACTTAGATAGTATTGATTAGAGTTGAGCAATAATTGATTATATTATTTAATATCAAAATATTACCACTTATCACTAATTTATTTAACCTATAACAAATACTACTACAACCGAATATTGAATATCAATCATTATCTTTATATTCACACTTACACCCACAACATAAAATCACCTAACATGATAGAATCCATTTAATATATATATATATATATATATATATATATATATATATATATATATATATATATATATAATGATATTACCAACAATGAAACATCTTGATCATTGCATACTTATACATAAAGAATAGAACTCATCTAGATATCACATGAAGTCATGAAAATCATTAGTTAGTTAGTTAAGAATAAAAATATAGTAAAATTGATGTATATGAACAATAATCACTAATGTATATTAGAGAACATAAAATATAGGACATGAACCATCGATGACTAATAGGATCAATAAGGCCACAATGGATGGGGTCTTACAATTTGTCCCCCTAGGATTGGGATTCCTCTTGGAAGTCCCTAGAAGTGAAGGTAAAAACAAGCACTTGTCAATAATACTTTATGCAACAATTCCCAAGTAGGACAATAGAAAATTTTATCTTCCAAATCATTTTAAAATATTAGGCAACTTTTCAATTTAACTATCGACTCAAAAGATGATCCATCCATGGTACACAAAAATATTGTAGATGTCGATTTCACATTACTTGTACAATCATAAAGCACTATACTATACATATATAAGTTCACTTCAATCATCACTTCTTTGACAAATAGGTCAATCATTTCACATAAACATAATAAATTTACATTTTAAGTGATCATTCATTTCCTTTTATTACAATAATTTCTTTAGTTAAACAATAAGCATCATAAAAATAATTTCTTTACAACACATCCACCATCAACAAAACACTGAAATATCACATGGTTTAGAGAATGGGATTTATGAGGAGGAATTGTACCAAATGCCATATCACTGATCTGAAGCAATTGCCATATTGATAATCTTAAGAAAGATGGTCTCAAGTTCCTCTCTAGGACCCATCCATACATTTCCTAGTACCCTCCCCTTGTTTGTATAAGGGGGTGTAGCCTCCAAGAAGGAAGGCACAAAAAGAATCACAGACTAGGGGAGAATGGATTATGACCATCCCATATTGATCCCATTTACATCTCCATCCTCACAAGATAAAATTCACTAGTGCATCTACACCCCCATATGACCTGCTAAGGATCCCTCCTAGATATACCAGTTTACAAAGTTCACATCATGACACATATGCCAGTAGTTCAAGGAATCCTCAAACTTAAGAAGATAGAAATAATATTTCTAAAGTTTACAATCAAATCTTGATAAAGTAAAGTAAAAGAGAAAATCAAGTACAAAGGAAATATTTCAATAAAAATAAAAAGTGATTAAATCAAATTAAGTCCTTGAGGAAAAAAGGACCACACAAATTAAATATCCAAAAATAAAATGCTACTAACAAAATTAACAAAAGAATCTTCCCAAAATAATTCACATTTCACAAATATTGGCACATTACATGCACTATGTGACTTCTTCAAGTCACTAGAGGGGTGGAGAGGAATGGTGGTTCTTAAACCACATAGTTGGAAAAACATAGTGGCCTCAAACAACATATAATATGTTTGTGTCAAACCACAAAATAATAATATTGTGGTCCCAAGCCACAGAGTAATAGTATAATAACCAAGCATAGTCCCACACAACCCAGTACATGCCATCCAAGTAACCATAAATCATATATTTGAAGTAGTCTGCACAAAAAGTTATCTATACACTAAATCTTACCCAAGGAAACACCATTCAGTAACACTTATCTTTGTCGTCATCCCTATATTTCTGTCTTGATCACTGTAAAGTATGTAACCCAAGAAAATTTGTAATATTTTACTGTCACAAGCCCTGCATTTTGTCATTTTATATTGTTTTTGCAAATACTGGATAATAAGAATTAAACAATTGCATTCTTCTCCCTTTGTTTCCAACACTATTCATAGACCATGGCTGGTTAAAGCATTGCTTATATGTGAATAGACCAATAATGATACCACAAGAACACTACATCTAATAACTATGTCTCTAAATAACCTATAGTGTAGGAAAATGTATCCTTTACATTTTCTCACTTGTTTAGGCCCTCCTAGTTAAAATGGACTTAATTTTTCCTAAATTTAATGTTGTAAAATGTAGTTATTTACACTTTCATACTTATTTCAGGATCTTTTAATTAATTGAGCTTAATTAGGACTTAATTGGCCCTTTAATTTAAATCCAAGCCTATTAAATTACATTTTCTGAAGTGGAAACTCAACAATAATTAATTCCAATACATTACACTTTACCTTGAGCAATGTATGTCCTAGGTTTAGGACCTAAGACCCATTCACCCATGGGTGAACGGGTCCTCCCTAAGACTTCAGACCCTAATTTAAGTTATATTTTTGGTGGTATTTTAATGATTTCAAATCAATAATTCATGTTGTCTTGTGATATTTGAATTTTAGGAAATTAAGGTTACATACATATAAATATAAGATTATTTCACTAAGTTTCACCTAGGATTTTCAAGAGATCTTCTTACCAATGTTGAGATGTGAATCCTTATAGAAAAGTTTATGATCAATAGAAATTCAAGAGTAATTCAAGGCATTCAAAGGAAAATTTATTGAAGATTTATTGCATTAAAAAAGATCCAATTTTCATATCAAAGTCTTCTTGCATCATGCATATTATTGGAGCTAATATGGTGATGTAGGTTTCATGATCCTATCAAGAATTCAAATCAAATATTCAAAGAAAGATTTAAGTGTCAAGATCCATATCCATTGAAGCCATTTCATGCAAGTTTTAGACTTTCATCATCAAGGTTTATTAAGGGTTTGTTGAGTGGTAACAACATTTTTCATTCTTCATTGATGGATTCTGAACATTCCCTATATCAATTTGGTGTATAGGTTTTTGCACATGTACAAAAAATTATAAAAGCTGGTAAAAGAAATAAAACTCTAAATTGTAAAATAGGGGAAATAAACTTAAGTTGCTACATATGCTATGGGTATTTATCACTCAAGTCTATAAATGCTAACTACTAAATTTGAACTGTAACTAATTACTTTAGAGTATGAGCAAACATTAAGCTACAAAATCCAATTCAATTACAGAATCACATTCTTGAATTCCATATGCATGTAATTGAAACTATCTTAACTAAATTCAATAATGCATGAAATAATCTAATAACATGAAATAGAGTGGATAGCAGTCCCTCAAGTGGCCCTTGCTACTTCCAAAAAAAAATTCAAACACTTACTACTTAGCAAATCATGATATTGAACTAACTCCTTTATTGCATGAAAACTCTAAACTCTTACAACATGAAAAGAATCTACTAGATATTTCTCATATATCAATACATATCTACTATTCAAATGATAACAAAAAACTAACAATGATCAATTATCAATTGGTAACTAACAAAAACTAACTAGATAACTATATTTACTCCTCACAATAGATCTTGCTATATAGGGTTTGTGAGGAGTCTTATTCGTTCTAGGATTAAAAACATAACCATAATGTATATGTCCACTCTCCCTCAAAGATATGGAGAGGACTTAGTATTGTAAAAGAAAACCATAATTGGAAAGTAGAAGAAGATAAATTAAATTGGAACTCTACCCTAACGGTTAACCACCATGACAGAGATGTGTTCATAGGGAATGCCATTTCATAAATTACATCTACTTAGAATAGGATACTTATTCTTCCAGTCATCATATTCAGTAGATAAGAACGTGTTTGTGGTGACTAATAGTTGACCATCCAATGATTACCTTCTCTCTCCTCTAGAACTATCATGCTTCAACCATTTTGACTTATCCCCTGCAAATGTTTGTTGTCCTTGTGCTGCAAGTTGAAAATCTAGTTGTTGTGGGTTACAATCCTTCTAGCTGTAAGAACTTAGTTTCAACCCTAAGGCATAAACATCATTAAAAATCATAATTTAAGCATAAAAATATACTAAATATCATGAACATTCATACATTCACACATACAAATGTTACACCCCATTGTGCTACTACATATTTACTTTTACCTAGTTAGGTGAAAATGCTTGAAATGAGTATATTTATGCTTTATGTGTTTTGGAAATATGAAGAATAAATGATTCAATTTGATGTTATGAAATGATTTTGATTATGAAAATATATGAAGCAATTAAATGTAAAGTTTTCAACTAACTACTATTACAAAGTGCAAAGTTGGATGTAGGAAAAGTATCAAGCCTCCTAATGAGAGGAAAATATCACCCAAGGAGAAGAACTTGGTTTGTTAACCTTTGATAAAAGACATAAACTAAGCTTTCACATACACACTTCTGGTTTGGTCAAAGTTGGGATAATAGTTAAGAAATAGTAAGTTATCTTTAGTCTTGCTTGCATTTATATTTGTGAATGTTCTTGCTTAGGAATCTAAGTATTGAGTCTCTTTGATTTATGTGAGTTCTTCTTTGTGCGATAATATTTGATCAATGAAATACATATGCATAATATGTATATATATGTGTATATGCATGTGCCAAAAAAAAACTCATACATACGAGTAAATACATGCATAAGAATACATAGATAGATATATTTACACAAGCTCATGTACGAATTTCCCATATACATGGGAATGTCGTTCAGAAAAAGAGACATATACATACATATATATACATTTCATGTATATATGTCAGTCAATATGACTATTTATATATGTGCTTAAATATAAGGTGTGATATATATGTATATATAGTATGTAAGAATAGACACACACACACACACACACATATATATATTAACCTATGAGTACATATTGACAAAAAGGATATGACTATACTAGTATGCTAATATATATAAATATACATATACATATATATGCATATATACACATGCTTACATTGATATGTGAAGGTGTATTCAATTATTGAATAATGTGTTGTATAAACTTGTGAATTGAGATATATATATTTATATATAAATATAAATATATATACACATATATACATATAAATATGTATACATAAATATATATAGTCATTATGTATATTTGATAATGATAATACTAGATTACTTAATCACCACTTAACATTTAAAGTATATTCTATGCTAAGTAATGCACAAAACAAAGTAACAAAGGATTTAGCACTATGTAAGTGATACATATATATTATCAAGCGATGTGTTAAACATTTAAAAGTGTTGTAATGTAATATGGAAAACACTAAGCATAAGCGCTTATGTTTTTGAAAGAGGAAAAAATGAGTTTTACAAGGACCCGAAACCACAAAGTTTACAAAAAAAAGAAAAGAGCGTCAAAGACCCCATAAACAGAGAGGCTAAAGAAAAGATAAAAAAATGACAAAGCCACATCCATCAAATAAAACCAGCAAGGGCCACATAAAAGACCCAAAAAGACCAGACAAAACACCAACAACAACTAAACTTGGGGCTGTAACATTTCCATTGTCTCAGCTTCCATGTCATTCATTTCCTGAACCCCCCTCTTTAAGATCTGTACCATCTAGGTAGTAGGAGGAATTTTCCTCTTAAGGTTGGCACAGGTCCTCTTCAATATTCCTTGGTCCTCATTCTTACTTTTAGCCTTGTCCTCTTCCAGATCAACAACCAACGAACCCTGTTGTGACTTTTCCAACTTTTTAGACATTGCATTGATGATAATGGCATTGTGCCTTGCCATTCTATGGTTTTGTTCCATAGTAGTTTTCATGTTGTTTTTTATTTTAACAATTTCAGCTTCCAGAGTCTTATACTTGTCCTTAATGTCGTCATCTCTCGTTCAAGAATTGTTCTTTTCCTGTTTTCCTTCTTCATTGCTCAGAGTAGACAACTTCAATTCCAGGTCCTCCAACTTGCTATTTAGAACCCTATTTATGAGATTAAGATCATTAATTTCTTGATAGGCCCATTTTAAAACCCTGAAAATATCACTAACGCCACTTCTAGCCGAGGCAAGGATATCTCCAGATTGATCCCAGTCTAAAATGAGGTTAAAATCATCTAGGTTAGGGGAGATGAGAAATTTGGTACCATCATCTCTGAAAGAGGCAGGAGGGGTTGAGAAAGAGTTTCTACTAGCTTCAGGGTTCTCAATTTTTTCCTCCAGAGAGTCTGCAAAGTAGGAAACCAACTTATTAGTAGGGGAACCCTTGAGAGCATGATTCTTTAAAGGAACTAGGAAGTCAAGGTAGATCTCAAGGTTAGCTTTTGCTAGCTAGGGTTTGCAAAGCTGGGTTTTCTTACCAGACAAAACATGGGACAAATGGGCTTCAACAATTCTCTCCAAGTTAGGCTTAGAATGATTCTTTGAACCACCACTATTCGTATCATAGTCCTCAGACGTCGTGGAGGCAACCGGTTTGGATAAAGCCGACAAGCTTTGAGAATGTTCATATATATTAACCTAATAAGACCAGGATGAAGAATAGGGTATCTCTTGTGATTTTTCTTGTGGTCCTCAAGGCTATTTTTCAACGAACAAAACAAATAATGAGGCAAAGAAATCCGTACCTTATGGCAGAAGAGGTTAAGGATAGAAAAATGGTGACCATAAACTTTGGTGAATCTCCCGTCCAAGGTAATATACTCCATTGTGACATGAAAAACCTTTCTCCAAAGTGCCTTAATGGTGTCAATTTCAAAAAAGTTGTTGGAAACTTTGACCAGTTTCGTTTTCTCCTTTTCTTTCTTAGGGAATTTGATTATGGCCTCATTTGAAAACCTTCTGTCACGATAAAAATTCATGCCCTCAGTGGAAATTCTAGTCACCTCTCCTATGATTTTCTCATCCAATTTCACCTTTCTCCCAAAGAGGATTATTTCTCCATTATTCCAGTTCTTCTCAAAATAGTCAGTAGCCATAGGATTAGGCCCATGAAGTTTTTTCATGAATGGAACCAAACCACCTCTCACACCCTGTTTCTAGACCTTAGCATTCTTCATGTGCATTTCGTAGATTTTTGGATTGATTCTTTTCCTATCCCCCCCCATTTTCATATGCACCTCACTGTAGACTCTATCCACGCTAAAAACATATTGCAGGTTTACGCAACCTTTCCAATGAACCCACAAAGAGTGCCACTTTTTCTTACTAGCTAAGATATTTGACACGGCCCCATCAAATCTCTTGATTTTGATGTACTTAGCCCTTTTCCCTATCATCATTAAAGATATTTTCCTCTTTCCCATGCAAAACATCATAATCTAATAAGGCCTTTAATTCAGCTCCCAAGTCCCTGAAATTTTGTCACGTGTTCAAACCTTCCCTCTTAACTCCCTCATTTACAAAGTAATCTTCCATGCTTTTAGCTTCCCTGTAGACGTGGGAAACTTTAACTTTATCGAACTTGTCTAAAATATTTTTTTTTTCTTCAATCCAATTATTTATAAAACAGGAGGGGGGGTCCTACCTAGGAGACAATCAATGATGTTTTTGGAGTCCCCTTCAAGCCATTAATATTTTATATTCATATTATGAGCTAAATTTAAAACTTGAAAAGCTCCTATAGCCTCCGCTACATAGTTGGTTTGATGACCTAGGAAAATGGCCACAGTCACCATAAAGTTCCCATTTGAGTCCCTTAACACACCTCCACTTCTGGTCATCCCCAGATTTCCCTTCGCAACGCCATCAAAGTTGGCTTTAGTCCATCCATTTGGAGGAAAGGACCAACACACACCCTCCTTGCTTTTCTTAACTGGCTTGGATGCTTTAGAAACATCCATTTTGATATTCCAATCCTTAGATATCATTATAAACATTGAAACAACTTCAAGGTTAAGAGATTTTTGGGGAATAACATTGAATTTTTCCTTTATAAGCCTTTTTTTTTTTCAAAAACATTAGTCTCTGACATCTCCTTATCCCTAAAAACTCTATTGTTACATTCTTTCCACACTCCCCAAACAACAAAAGGGAAAATACAATCCCATAACCTTCGAATGAAAGGATTTTGAGATGAAGTTTTCCATTATGAAAAGAAATATTCAATGGACATGGGGAACACCCAAGAAATATTCTAGAGAGCTAAAAAAATTCCCTAGATTGTAGTATCAAATGGATAGTGGAGAAACAAATGGTTTGCTAACTCCACCTCACACTTGCAAAGGTAACATCTGTTGGGGATTTGAAATCCCCATTTGCAAAGATTATCCACTATTAGCACCTTATTTTGAAGCAAAATCCAAAAGAAAATGTTGACTTTAGGAGTCAACTGTTTAAGACCAGAAAGGAGGGGGGGATTTAGAAAAGGACAATAGAGAAACAATCGAAGAAACAAAGTAGTTACCCGAAGGGTTGTCCATCTAGACAAGATGATCATCTAGTTGATTCTTTCCCAATCTAACAACCCTTAAGGGAGATTGAAGTTGAGCCAACTCTTGACTAACCACATAAAAATCAACCCAGTCTCCTTTCCAATAATCTTTAACATACTCTCCAAAAGTTTCTTTGAAAAACTATGCCCATTTGTTGAATCTTTCAATTTTGAGTAGGGGAACCTTAAGAAGCCATCTTTCCTCCTAGAACCTAGCTTGATTGTCACTTATAATATTCCATCCTACCCCTGATTCCAAGATTTTTCTACCAGCAATCATGTCATTCCAGCAAGTTGAACCATGAGGTAGAATAGGAGAATCTAGCAAAGCTCTAAGGGACACACAATTAGTCATATATTTACTTTTAAAAATATCTTTCCATTCTCCAACAACCAAGAAGGATCTCCATATATTTTTAGCAAGAAGAGTGTTATTTATCATTCTAATTTTTCTAAGACGTAATCCCCCAAGGGTCTTCGGTCTGCAAACCAAATCCCATCCTATAAGAGGAATCCTCTTTCTCTCCTCCACACCAGACCAAAGGAATATTTTTTGGATCTTTTCAATGGCCTCTACATATTTAGTAGGAATTTTGAATAGGCTTAAAGCATAAACAAAGAGATTCTGAAGAGCAGCTTTGAGAAGCTGAATTTTTCCAGCTTGGCTCAAAAGAGCTCCTTTCCATCTTGCCAACTTCTTACTGAACCTATCAACCAACGAACACCAAAAGGAGTCTAGAGGTTTAAGGCATAGAGGTAGTCCAAGATAAGTAGAGGGTAATGATTCCACTCTACAACCAAGGATTCTTGCAATCTTGACCTGTCTATGCTCAAGGGTGTTAAAGAAAAAAAGGGAGCTCTTCTATCTGTTGACCATCTTCCCAATCGCCTTCTCATACACGTCTAAATTTTTTTTCAAAGTCTTATCCTTAGTCACCGTAGATCTTCCCATCAGCATAGTGTCATCAAAAAAATGTTGGTGATAAAAAATCAAATTATTTGATGATGGACTAAGACCAGCAAGAGACCTCTATTCAATCAAACTTTTAAGATTCCTTCCTAGGCTCTCAGCCATGATTGTGAACATAATAGGAGAGATAGGATCACCCTGTCTTAGGCCTCTTAAATTTTGAAAGAATATTGAAGGAGACCCATTAACAATGATAGAGGTGGAGATGGTAGTGACCAACTGATTCACCAATTGAATGACCCTACTGCTAAAACAAAACACCATAAGAATTTTAAATAAAAACTCCCAGTCAATACAATCATAAGCTTTGGATATATCCAGCTTAAGAAGAAAACTTTCAATTTTAGATTCCACAAGTGAATGGATATTCTCATGGACAGTAACTATAGAGTCTAAAATTTTCCTTCCAAGAACAAAACCATTATGTTGAGGGGATATCAACGAAGGAAAGATAGTAAGGATCATTGATGTCAAAACCTTAGATATGATTCTATAGAAAGATTTGCAAAGACTAATAGGTATAAAAACATGAAACTTCATAGCCCTAGATTTCTTGGCAACAAGGACCACAAAAGTAGCATTTAATTCCTTAAGAAGACTACTGGATCCAAAGAATTCTTTAACAACATTCACAACATCCTTTCCAACAATTTCCCAAAACCATTAAAAAAGAACATAGGAAACCCATCAGGGCCAGGGGCCTTATTTCCTTCAAAATAAAATAAAGCTTTCATAATTTCCTCCTTAGAGGGAATGGAAACAAGCTTAACATTATCTTCTATCCCAAAAACCTTCAGGATGGCCTCTAACAGAAAATCTTGATCATTATGGTTGACTTCCCCATTCGCTGAGAGAAGGTTGTTAAAGAAGAGGACAACTTGCTTTTTGATGTCTTCCTCTTCCTCATATCCCATGCCATTAACTTCTATGTGAGAAATTCTATTGGAAGCCATGTGTCTTGAGGAAACTAGATAGAAGTACCTAGTGTTTCTATCTCCAGCTGAGAGCCACAACACCCTAGATCTTTGCCTCCAAAACTCCTCTTTTTTAGCTATAAAATCATGCAGTTTCACCAGCAACTCATTTTATATTTCCCTATTATTTTCAATGTATCCTTCCTTCTGAATTTTATCCTAGATCTTAATAAGTTCCATTTGAATGATCTGTATAGGATCTAGACTAGATTGCAGTATTTAAATGCTTAACTTTTACAATGCTTTTACAATGTTTATTCCAAGTTAATTAAAACAAAATTAACTTAAGGAAATAATAGAATGAAAGTAATAACAAGGTGATTTAACAGAAAGGAAGGAAATGAGAGACAGAAAGAGAGAGAAGAAGAGAAGTGCAAACAGTTGATAACGGAGTTCGTCACGAAAGTGACTACGTCTCCGGGTCCACTCCAATAGAGAGACCGATCCGATTAACTCCAAAAATCAATTACAATGCACCACAATCATTGTCCAAGCACTTCGGCAGCGTAACGACGCTCTGATATGCAAGAATGATCTGAAAACTCTTCAACAAGACCTCTCTTTTATTATCTCCACAGCTTCAAGACTTCGTCACCTGAAAGAAAACTTGATTACAACTCTCACCTCAAGCCCCCTTTTTATACAAAGAATTTTCTCAATTTGGTCCTCAACCAAAAGATTTGGAAAATATTCCTTATCTCTCCAAAAATCTTCAAATCCCCCTATTTTACATTAAAATCTCTATTAAATCCCCTATTTTACATAGGAAAATCATAATAATCTCCCTTATTTGAATATACATCTTCATAAATTCATTTAAGCCCTTCAATTTAACATTATTCGGGCTATTATGGTTGAGTAGGTTTCTATTTAATCCTTTAAAAAGGATTATAGTTTGTTTTGATATGAAAATTAGGGGATTTGTTTTTAAAGAAATAAGGCATTCGGGTTAACAACTAAACAAATTAAACAGATGCCATATATGTTTTCGAACCGCTCGGTGGCTTGTTGGCTACCATTTTTTTTGGGAACCCGACGGTTCTGGGTTCCACTCCGGGCCGTCGGCTTTTTCCCAACAAATTGCAACAGATAGTAAACAAAAGAAACGGCACACCATTCAATATTAGCGGCCCGCTTGTGGCGCAACGACCGGTCAACCAGCCCCCTCGCGGGAGAATAGGGGTTCGAATCCCCGAATATACATTTTGAAAAACTGTCAAACGAACCAGACCTGGGCCACATGGCCTGCCAAGCATGTGCCACGTGGTGGATTACAATTCGCTGATATTGAAGACGTGTCTCCAAACTCGGGTGTTGACGTGGTGATGACTCACTAGCTGACGTGTCCGTTGACGTGAGCGCTGACTGTACAGATGACTAGACGATGACGTGGCTCGCTGACGAAGCCTCTAGTACGATGACAAGGATGACACGTGTCTAGTTCCAATTCGTTGATCATGCTGACGCAAGAGCTGACTGGACTGCTGACGCATATGCCAAGTCAGATGCCACGTCGGGGTACGGAAGCCAAGTCACTGGTACGGAAGGACACGTGTCATGCGATGATTGGTCCGTACAATCTGAGTCACCTGCCATGTGTTGGGTCGGAATCCACCCATGTGTGTCTGTACAGTACGGACTGCCACGTCACCATGATGATGTCATCATCAGTACCCTCTAAGTTGACTGAGGTTTGACCGCTTCTATCTCGAGCATACGACGTCAGATTTCGATGAAACAAACATCGTCGGAATCATCTCGACGAGCTCTTCGTGATGACGCCGATTCTGTTGATTTCTGAGATGATTATTTTTTGCCTTCTGGACGCCCCTAAAGCCAGTTTGACTGGAAGTTTGACTGGCCGTAACTTGCACAAACGGAGTCCTTTTCGACCCGTTCGAGTTGCGTTGGAACCAAGACACCGAGCTCTTTCTGATGGTGTAGATTTTGGAGAAAAATGAGACACTTCAATTTTCACTAAAAAATGTCCACCGGATCATTGAAGTTCAAATTTACTTCCAAAGATGTTTCCAAAGGACTCTTTTTTCTAGCTTCTTAATTTTTGTTTGACTTCCCTCAGTTTCTTAGCAATTTACATAGTAGTACCTAAAATATCAATATTCCACCAATTCCTAATTTCATCAAAAATATGGGGGTGGGACAGCCACATTCTTTCAAATCTAAAGGGAGAGTTATTCTTTACCTTTATAGGGTCTGCCACAAAACTTATAGGAAAATGATCAGAGCCCACTCTAGAAAGAGATTTAAGAGAACAATAGTAGTTTATAAGCCACTTATCAGAAATTAAAGTTCTATCTAACCTTACTTGAATTAGTTCCTTATCGATTCTTCTATTCGACCAAGTATAAATGACTCCTTGCAAATCAAGATCAATCAATTCCTTGTTGTTGATGAAGTCCAAAACATCATATTTACTATCTAAATTCATCTTAGGTCCTCCAAATTTCTCTTCATTTAGAAGGGGTGTGTTAAAGTAACCCATTACAACCCAGTGGTCATTATCAAAGATCCTGTGGAATGCAGAGAGCTCATTCCAGAAATAATTTTTGGCTCCTTTCCCATTAGGAGCATAGATATTCAACTGAATCTAGCTAAAATTATCTCTAATATGTGTGAATTTAGTAGCCACTTGATTAGTTCTCTCCAACAAAGATTCCCCTTTAATAAAGTTCTGGTTCCAAAAAGTAGGAATTCCTCCTGACACACCATCTCAACTATTTCCTTGTATTCCATAGTTCTGAAAATTTTTAATCCTCTCCACCTTATCTTTGGACATTTTATTTTGTTGGGTGAGAAGAATATTAGGTTTATGATTCCTAACAAAATTGTCCAAAACATCCCTCTTATCAAGGCTATTAAGCCCTCTAATATTCCAAGACATAATCTTCATATCTTACTAGGGGATTAGAGAATCTCTGGAATGGCTTTTTGAACACCATCTACTATGTCCTGAAAGCTTTCATGCTCCCTTTTCCATTTCCCCGACCTTCTTCCTTGGCTATACTTAGTAGCACCACAATTCGCCTGTGCTCTTGTTCTAGTAACAACTCCACTCAAAGTATGCTATTGTTTACTTCTCTCCTTTTTCTTCGATTGAGAGAGGAATTCTTCCCAATCAGTATCTTCTTGAATCTCCAACTCTCTTCTAGATTCCCATTCCTTATCGTACAATCTTATTTCCTCCCAGGGGAGAGTATCCATCTGGCCACTCTTGAGCTAGTTCAAATTGTCACTTGAAAGTTTGGTATTCTGGCTTAGATTCTATAAGGTGTCCTTGAAAAAATCTAGAGTAGTTTTTTCCCAAAGTTTAAGATGGTCACTCAGAGGGAAACATTCTACATAAGTATTAGTTAGGATAGGAATGCCAATATCTAGAGACAAACCCTGGATTGGAATATCCTCTAGTCCAAGATCCCCATTATCTTTTCCTTTTGATGAGATCTTAAGAGTGGAAGAAACAAAGTCCTTATCCCTTTTACCATCCCCAACATTCTCCAATATTTCTTCTCCTTCTTCCTTTGAACTAGAAATACTTTCTTCCCGTATTTGTTGATTCTTCTGAACATCATAATCCTTGAGTTCTATTTCACCATTGTTACTAGTGGTATTCCTCTGAGCTTCAAATTTCTTTCCAAATTCCTCATTAGGGGTATTGGTACTATTTTCTTGGCCTTCCCCTTTAGGCTTCTTTCTCCAAATAGTCTTAGGGTTAGACTAGAGGTTTTCTTTGTCTTTGCTGGTATTTAATGGGCATTTCTTAGCCCAATGCCCCATTTTTTTGCACTTAAAGAAAGCAAAGGGAATGGACTCAAAATCTATAGTTTGTGTCCTAGTTCCCAACTTAGATTGTATATCTATTGAAGAAGGAAGGTCAGCATTTTGTGAAAGTCCCACATGGATTCATACAAACACCAACCACTTTCTAGTTGCTATCATAGGGTCAATAGACAAAATATATCCAAAAGAATTAGCAATTCCCATGAATATGTCCTTGTTCCAATATTCTAGAGGGAGACTAGGGAGTCTAGCCCAAACTGGAAAGTTCTAAAAAATGGAATTAAAGAGATCCATATGAGAGGTCCACTTCTTAAGGGCTAGAGAAGATTTTCCTATGACCCAAGGTCCATCACTCCTCACAGCCAATGTAACACCCCATCACGCAACCCCCAAGGAACAAATAGAAACACAACAATTTTTTTTTTAAAAGAACATAATAAAGGTACTTAAGTATTCCAACATAAAAATGTTCTAAGTTGCACAACTAAATCCCTTGGGGTACATTAGGTGAGATTACTAAACTAACCCATCACAAAGATAGTAGATTAAACAATTACATAAAACCATTCATTCTCACATCACCATTTAAAACGTCCATTAACAATAACCACGTTAATAAAAGTAATCCATATTAAACCATACATGCAAAACACAAATGAATTAATCATAAAGATAATAAATATATATATATATATATATATATATATATATATATATATATATATATTTCGATAGATACAACACAACATAATCAATAATTACAAATGATAGTACAAGAATGAATCACATGATGTGATAGTACAATAAATCCTTTTGAAAATACATCTCAATAACCACATATACAGATTACATCATAAGCTTCCTAACATACGTGGAAGTAGATACATCAATAAATAAATTACATTTGAAGTATAAACATACATCTAGTACATAAGAACACTAGATCAACAACATCTACCAAAACCCTGCAAAGAAAGACACAACTGCATCCAAAGGGAACCCAATGGGGTGTGAAGCACGTTCCACCCAAGCACCCCCATGCTGGGAGTAGACAAGGAAGGATCCCCGACCAAGCACATCAATAGTAACACAAGACTAACTCCATACAAGATAACATAATATCAAAAGACCACTCACAACACTAAACAATGATAATCACCAAAAGTCATAACGGTAAACCACTTTTGAAACATAACAATAAATCACTTTCCAAATAATACAACAATAAGTCATGAAACACATCATCAATAAATTTCAAGTCATAATACCAAAAGACTACTTCCAAAGGACTTTAATAATACAACACAAATGGAATGTTAGAGGAGAGTGTCATTGCATGGCTTTACATGGATTATCCAGACAACCTATCACAAGGTGCCACCTCCATCTCTACATGATTTATCTAGACAACCTAGTTCAAGGTGTCGCCTCCATCTATGGTTCTCCTGATAGCCTATCTCAAGGCGCCGCTCCATAGGGTTACTCATACAGAATTGTTAACCTTTCATGAAGACAAGGAAACAATCTTTCCAACCATAACCTTTTCGGTCCCCTTTAGTCAGTGATAGCACTAATAGGTGGACGAGGCATCACAATTATCTTATTAATGTTTAAACCACCCACCCATAGTTAATTACTTAGGTTATCACTGATTACTCTAACTCTATGTGAGTTACCCTGACAGCCCCTTTGTGCGTCAGCCCCCACTTAGAGCCACTCTCTCTAAACACTCAACACAAAATATCCAACACAAAAAGATTGTATCATCAAGAAATACTGTACCAATCAAATGAATCCTCCACGAGGCATAACCATCTCACCAAAACATATGAAACAAAGCCACGGTCAAAACATAGACCAAGCATCCAAATTTGAGATCACAATTACACATCAGTATCCCCACCTCTAGAAGTTCCTAATCAACAACATAAGTTCCTATAATAGGATAAACTAACTCTAGGGTTTTCCCGCAAGACATAAACCCCAAACAAGATAAAGTCACTACTGATTAAACGAATAATCTTGAGAGAAAACCATTACATAAATCAATGCCATAAAATTCATTTTAATAAACAACAAATTTTGCCTATTAAGTAAATCAATCACTCGATAAAATTCAATTCAATTCAAGCACACAATTTATTTCTAATTTGCACAATTACATAATAACATTGCAAATTTCTTAAAATTATCCCATTAAATTCATATTCGAAACATATCAAACTTGTTATATATATATGCAAATATATATACATATATACACTTTTATGCATATATATATATATATAAAATTAAACATATATAAATCATTTTATAAAATGTATTAAAAAAATATAAAAATTTATATTATACTGTAAAATTAGTTTTAGATATATATTAATATATTAATATATTAATATTTATATTAATATATATATATATATATATATATATATATATATATATTTGTTTTTTAAATAATACATAAACAACCCAAATGAATTTATTATCTACCAATGAAATCGTAGAAGAAGCAATGAATAAAAATTAAATTTAAAAAAAAACATTTATTATATTCCCTGCTGCCCCCACCCAACCTATGGTACACAGTACCATAGTCGCCTGTGGTACTGCGTACCATAGGTGGGCAGGCCGCAACCCCCATAGGTTGCGACCAACAGCTGTGGCTGCTGTGCGTAGCCTGTGGTAGTTGCAGATAGTTGACCATAATGGGGCAGTGGGTGGTACGGCCTTGACCAACCCCCACCCCCATAAATAAATATATATTTTTTTAAATATATATTTTCTTTAGAACGAAATATGAAATCAACTCAGAATAACCATAATTAAAAAGCATAATTTATTTTATACATAACATTTGAAATTCAAAATATATACAATATATTAATTCAAAGAAAATAATATACTAGAACCACAATAATGAATATGTATTTTTTTAAAAGAATAGAATATTATATATATATTTATTTTGTATATATCTATCTATCTATATATATATTTTTTTGTTTAACCATAATTTACAAATCAAATAATATGAATAAATTGATCTTCTATCAGTCCTAGTATAAATTTTGGTATAAAATTTTAACCCATAAAAGAAAATTGATTTTCTTTTCAACACAATAATTTCATAATTAAATTATATTGCAAAAATTCTAAAAAGGATTTTCACTATAGTTTTTCTACAAAAAAATTCAAATATTTATAACAAACAAATTCCAATCACAGAAACCTCTTTAAAAAAACATAGAGAAATTAATTTTCAAACATGACTACAAGATTTTCCTTACAAATTCAAAGAGAAGAAAACAATAAGTTTAAGGGAACCTAGAGTCCTTTGTTCGATGTAGAATCCCCTCTGCCGCTTCTTCTCGGTTTCCTGCCTTTTGCCCTCTTTTGAATCAATCCTTTAACCTTTTCTTCTAGAACAACTTTCACCCAGAAGCACAAAACAAAAACCTATCTTTTCTTTTACAGACCCCAAAAACCAGGCGACACCATACACAAAAGAATCTTCGAATAGAACTAAAAAAAAAAAACTCATCATCTTTTTCCTCAAAAATACTCTTTAATCATTGGTTCTTTTCCTATTTTTAAAAGCACACACTTATCTCACAATTTTAATTAAAAATTAATTATTTTCTCAAGATATTCTCTATAGATATTTCTAATTTAATATCAGGAAAAAGATAATATATAATTATCATCATCATTATTAATTTAAATTAATTACTTGCACTTTTAATTAATTAAATAACTTTTTAATATAAAATATATTTAAAATTCCACATTTTACTAACTCACAATTAATTAAAGCAACAAGACAACATTAATTAATCTTATAAAATAAGATTAATTAAATAACCACTAACCATAAATAAAATAAATAATCAACAATCAAACTACACAAAGACAAGGACAAAACCTCAATCATGACACAACAAAACTTGAAACAGGATGATGGACTTGGGACAGGGACACTTCCTAATCAACTCCCTTTTTTCAACATTGTACCTATTGGGTTAATGCTACTGTCCCTCACAGAAAGTAGGTGGAATTGAGACTTTTATTCCTGCAATTCACGCATACCGATAAGCGTCAAGTATATATATATATATATATATATATATATATAATTAGAAAACATCACTATCATGAGAAAGGAATTTGCAAGCGTGCTTGAGGGCACTCGTAAACGAGTGGTACTACACTGTCCTCTCACCTAAGCTATATTAACAAATACAACATTAAATGTAAAGTAACAATTCTAACTAACTGCTCACATCATAAACTAATTACTAAACCATTGCATCATAATGTATTACTCAAATCAAATTAAACATCACCAACCAAATAATAAGTAATAACAATCACAGTCTCAAAGTATCAAGCAAAATAATAGAAAGATAACAAGTCCAAACAGTATGAGGGGTATTACAGCCAATATGTCCTTCTTGCAGGTGAACTCAAAGGAAAAGAAACCTCTAGGATGGGCAACCAACATGACCTTCCCATTGATTCTCCACTTATTTTTGACAAACTCCCTAACCGCCTCAACATTTGGTCTAGGGCCCATAAACTTACCGACTAGAACTTTGTCCATCAGAGCAATATTATAATCAAATAATTGGATCAAGCACAAAGATGGAAAACTTACCTTCCACTGGGTCAGAAAAATTACACACTGGAGGGAAGACGGATTTTCCATTTGGTTTAACACCAAACAGTGAAGACCAAGGTTTGTGCTTTGCTCCTTCCCTATCAGTGGTCCCTACCACTTCATTGGTTTTTTCTCCTTTTTGTCCTTCAGGGGAGCCCCCCAAATTTAACCCTCTTAAGGGTCACCTAAAATGTTCTTCTAAGTGTCCTCATTTGATTCATCGCCCTTGCTTTCTCATAACCCAAACATGCACTTCGGCGCAGGGATTCCTCATATATTCTCCTGACTGCTCCATTGTTTGAGATTCAAATCGCTTTTCCTTCAGTAACCATGAAAAGTCCATGCAGCAATACAAATGCTTTAAACTCAAAAAATAAAATAGTAATGATCATCCACATAAAGAGTGTCAACCAAGTCAAACAATGAACATCAACCAGGGTGATCCCACAATACTAGTTTACAATTTTTGGCCAAATTGGACACTGAACTGATTTTTTTTAACTAATCTTCACTTTCAGGCACTTGTAGTAGCTAAACCATGAGGAATTTGAAGATGATGCAAACTACTGATTTTTAAAATTTTGTCTATGGATTCTAAATATATTTTTGCCAATTTTTGGAATCATTTTGCGCTAACTTGCACCCATCTCGCCCAGAATGGATTTTATTGTTAAGCACCATTTTTAGGAGTAATTCTCACTACATTATACAACGTAACTTTTTTCTATGAAAGATAAAATTCTATATTTTCTAAATTTAGATTTGTAACTCCGATATATAGTGCTTCCACTTGGTTAGATAGTGTTTTATTGAATATTTTTCCTTAATCAAGTTTTGAAGTCAAACCAATTATAATTGAGACATAGGTGGTATTTGTATACAACATAACTTTTTTGTATGTATGAAATTCATTTTTTACTGGAATCAAAGACATATTACCTATCTAGAGACATATTTTTCCATAATTTTGTTTTGATAATCTACTATGTTTCCACATGTGTAGAACATAGAGCTTGATTTTTGGTGAAAAACTATGTTTAATAAAACTAAAAATAAATACATAATAAAACCCGAAATATATGAAAATGATATTCAATAGAGATGGCTGGATTAAAGGGTTCTATGTCAGTTGGTTATATGAAGTCTCCTCCATTTTCATCCTCAACCTGAGCTTTGAAGGGTAATTTTTTGTAGAGATTTGGTAGAAGAGGGGAAAGGGGGAAAATGGGGGTTTGAATGGACCCAGGTTCGAGTGAACCCCCCTTGGGAGTTCACTAGGACTAGGGTTCAAATGAACCTTGGTTCAAGTGAACCCCTCATTTTATTAAGTTTTCCATTGTCTTCATTATAAAAAAATGCCAAAATGGTTGATTCCATCATTTAATAAGGTTCGCTCGAACCAGGATCCATTCGAACACCCCAGTTCATGTGAACCCCAATTTTTTTTTCATGGGAGTGTTTTTTCAATTTTCCTTCCTCACTAGAATTGTAAATCAATATTGTGGGATCACTCCCCATATAATATGGCATGAATAATAAAATGTGGCACAAACTGATAAAAGCATGAATTGAATAGAATTATATTTCTCATTATGAATTTTTAGAATGTGAAACATTTTATAAAATGCAGAAATAGTCAAGCACTCAGTTGTGCCAAGTTGACATGTAGGAGGAAATTTCCTTGCATTTTTTATCATTATTTTCCTGTCTATTTTAGCATTGACTCATTCTCTTTGGTTGCTAAAATAAAGAAAAAGTAGGTGGGTTACCAAAATGGGATTGATGAACCACTTAGGGACCTATTTCTCTTTCAATTCATTAGGAAATGAGATCCAATCAATGAAATAACTATCAACCCTTAGGTGAATCAAGTCAAAGTGTGAATTTATAGATTTCTTTCTTTTGTAAGGACGGGGGTCCTAACCAAACAACACTTTGGGGAGAAAAACTAAAAATAGTAAACTAACTCCAAAATGAAATCTACAACATGGAATAGCTAGATGAAACTCAAAATAAGGAGAACCAAAAATTAGATCACATATCAGAGAAGGTCAGAATGATGTTTACCAGTCAGCAAAAGTTAGTTATGGAAGTTGACATGGGACTCATTAGCCCAGGGGAAAATTGGTCTTGAGTTAGGGTTTCTTTATAACTTTAAGGAGCATCTTCTACAAATCTAAATCCTTCAATTTTCCTAGGTTTCAGGTTTGAAAAGTCAAAAATAATTTTTGCAAGTGAGTTTCCATGAGATGACTATAACTTTTGTGATAACTTTTGCAACTTTGACAAGTTCTCCAATTTCAATCTTCAAGAGATCTTCAAGATTTCTTCCACCTAAATCTATAAACACAAATTAAGAGGGAAAAATATTTTACTTTTTTTTGAATGGAGGGTTTCCTTGGTAAAACCACATTTTGGTAATCAAAACTTGAAATGAAATGAGATAGCATGAAAGGAATGATGAATGAACAATTCAATGTCACAACTCACCAAACCCTTGAAAAAACCTTGGAATGGAGATCTGCAACTTACATGAAATGGCTTCAATGCATGTGGATCTTGAACCTTGAATATTGTCTTTTTATAATGCTTTGAATGCTTGAATGGATCATGAAACCTATGTCATCATATAAGATCCAAAAACATGTATGCTGCAAGAAGGATTTTATGTGACAATTGGATCTTGATTTCTATAGTAAATCTTCAATAAATCTTCCTTTGAGTTCCTTGAATTTCTCTTGATCAACTTTACTATACTTTTTATCACTTGAAAATCTTAGATGAAACTTAGTGAAATGACCTTATATTTATAGATATGTATCCTTAATTTTCCAAAATTAAAAAATCACAAGCCAACATCTGAATATGGATTTGAAAATGTTAAAATACTGCCAAAAACATAATTTAAATTTAGATTCTACGTCTAAGGGAGGACCCATTCACCCATGGGATTATGGGTCCTACATCCCTATCCCTAGGACACACATTGTTCAATGAGAAGTGTTATGTTAAGGCGTTAATGGATGTTAGTTTTCCTCTTTGAAAAATGTAATAAAATAATCTTGGATTTAAATTGAAGGGGTGGATTAAGGAAAATTAAGAACAATTAGTTAAAGGAGCCCTAAATAAGTGTGAAAGTGTAAAGAGGTACACTTTACAACACCAAAATAATGCACAATTAAGTCCATTTTAAAATTAATTCAAAATTAAGTGTAAAAATCTATAGGGATACATTTTTCTACACTACATTTAGCCACCGTTTTGGTGACAGGATGACCTTGCATGAAATTCACACTAAAGTATATATTCAAAACATATGTATGCAACAAAACAAATATTACTCAATCATACAACCCAAACACCTAAAGGAAAGTTATAAACAAAATTGTAGATCAAGCCTTGACTATCCAACACAATGTGCAACGTGCCTTAGCTATTTGTCCAAAAGAAAAGGGTGGATCAAGCCTTAATAGTCCAATGTAATGTGGAAAATGTCTCAGCTATTTTTCCAAAATGTTCACAAGGAGAACTCAATGTCCACTATGCAAAAACCAATGTACACTCACTTTGGGCTAATGGAACCTTAGGTTGTCCACTAGGTGAGCCCCCAAAAAGGTGCCTTAGTGAGAAAGTCATGCGAGGTCTACAGGATCTCACTATACTAACCATACCAAAGCAATCCCTCTAATAACTCCAATAGGGCACCACAAAATAAAAAAATTGAGCTTCAAAAGGTTAACAAGTTGTATTATGCTAAACACTTATAAAGAAAATATAAATAAATTTTTGTTCAAAGGGATATTTCTTAGTTTGTGTAAGGTATCTTCTTAGGGAACATCATTCCTAATTTCTCCAAGAGAGTACAAGTCAAGGATATTAAAAAAATCACACTCTCAGAGGACATCAAATCCAATGACACCACCAAGAAAAAGATGCATCATAAGAAGAAAGAAAAAAGCACAGTGAAACATGAGGAATACCAAATATTTCAAAAATAATAATGCCAATGTATGCCCCCACTTTAAATAAATTTCTAGCACCATTATTCTGAGCAATTTTCCTTAAAGTATCCAATAATCAATGCTAAACAATAAATAAGACATGAGAGCTTATTCAAAAATCCCTATGCCAAGTCATATGTTCCCAAATGAAGCTACAACATGAAAAAGAGAGGAAGGGGTTGCCCCAAAAATGAAATCCCAAAACACACAAGTGATCCATGGATTCATGGTTAGTATATCTTTGCTACAATGTGATTATAAAGATCAAAAATTCCATCATTCAAAAATACTCACCTAACAAGAAAAATGACAAATAGAGAGTGAAGACAAAGAAAAATCCTTTGGGTCAACATGGAAGATACCTAAATGTCTCAACGCCTTGTGTAATCCCCAAAAGGAAAACACAAGACAAAGAAAGTATTTATTTTTATGAAATATGGAAAAATGTAGGTACAAATAGAGGAATGCACATGAAGAGAGAGATACATCAAATAGAACAATGGGAGAGGTCACATTACACACATGTAATCACACAAATAATATGAAAAAGAAAAGAAAAGAAAATAATAGTAAGCCACATGTGAGTCAACCTATATTAGGTCGTCTGCATCCCAATATTGATTAGTATATGTAGAATGTAGATAGCTAGCCAAAGAGACAAAATCAAGTGCCAAACTAGGAAAAGAACCAAGTTCAACACTCTTATTAGGAGGATCATCATTTAAGCTCATGAAAGATGAAAACAATGAAATCAGTTCATTATTCACTTCTTCATTAAATTTTGTAGTTTAATTGTCATCATCCAAGTTATTAACAATAGGAGGTCTAATGACAATATCCATAGAAGTTTGTTTTGTTGTAGTGAGGGTGGAAAGGCATCATTCATTGCTTGAGACAAGTTTGGATTTTTATTTTCTATGTTTTTCTTTTCTTCTTTTTCTTGTAACGAATGAACAATAGCATGACGTCTATGCCTACGCTCTCTAGCATTTCAGTTTCTTTTCATGCATTTTTCAAGTTGTGATTGTGTAGGACCAGGTTTGACAACCATAGGTTCATTTTCTTCCCTAACGGGAGAAATAGAAGAAACCATGGGAGGTTGTTGTTCAACCACTTTCTCTTTAGTTTTATAAACTTGTTTGAATTTAGGAGGCACAATGATATTTGTTTGATTATCTCATGGTCTCTTACATGAAATAGGGAGAGGATTTGTCAAAGGATGGTCTTGGTTACTTGGATGAGCTTTTGGCTCAATCATGGTCTCATCAAGGATTGGAAGCTCAATCATGGGTGGAGGAATATTACTAAGGGATAATTTTGCTATGTGTTTTGTCTTAAAATTTTGATAGGATTTGAAAAAGTACTCACGGGGTCTAATAGGTTCAATAGGCTTAGGACAAAGGAAATCTAATAAAAATTTCCCACAAGAAGACATAGGATTAAAGCAACTATGATGCATAATAAAGATCTCATTTCCAAATGGAAACTTAAAATATTTATGCACAACTGAAAAGACAACATTCATGGAGAGAAGCCATGTATAGCCTAACTTCACATAAAATTGTTCAGAAGTCGAGATGATGGTGAATGAGACATTTGATTCATTTGGTCCAACCTTAAAATGGAGATTTATTGAACCAATTGTAGGGCAAGAAAAACCATTATGCATTTTGATCCATTTTTTTGGTCTTTCATATGTATCTTGATAAAGCTCATGCACAAATAGAAATTATTCAATGATCACATTCTCTACATAGATAGGATCAATTAATATCCCATTAGTAGTCATGTCATTGATTCTTACAACTATGTAAAGAGGACCATTGGGTGCATGTTTAAGTATGTCTTGTTGTGAGAAAGAAACTTCAAGTGGCATATTAGTTAGGCTCTTATGAGGTTTAGCATTAATAAATCCAACCAAACCATCCATAAAGTTGTTCCCATTTTTTTCATGTTTTCATCATTTGTGTCAACATTCATCACATCATTCTTTGTTTCACCAGCTTTGACAAATGAGATATTATCACTAGGAATAGGATTGGTAAATATTTGCAAATTTTGATTAGGAGGAGCTACAAATTTA
>VDFB02283724.1:0-27812 GCA_007258455.2 Sequoia sempervirens | reverse complement strand
CATTCCTGTGTCTACAAAAAATGAAGAAATTAGGTGAAATTGAACATGTTAGATTGCTCATCCCTCCTTCTAGTACTAAAATGTGAGCACAAAACCTGCACAAGCTAATAATTGATCAACAAAACAATGTCAAACATGTTAGAAAAGCAAATCTAATGTCCCCTATGAGATTTTTTAGCCAATTCAAGAGAAAACATGAAATAAACAAGAAACTAATCAAAGATTGCATGTAATCTAAATTAAACTAACTAAACTTCCATCCCATAGGGGGAGTGGTTCTCCTTTGATGTGGAAGGAAGCCTTTTCCCAATCCCTTTGATAAGATTTGATGTTGAATGTGATTCCAAGTATGAAAAATGGCTATAATCTAGCGAAAATGGATGAAAATGATGGAGTGTTATGAACTCAAATGGCTATAGTGATAATGTATGAATTTGTGGATCCATATTATGAAAAGGATGCCTCTATTTATAGAAGCAAAGAGTTGAAAAATGAGAGGATTTAATGAATGTGGGATAAATTGAGAGCCAATGAGAATGTGCCAGCTGTCACAATTCTATTGGAGGAAGTTAGAGCACATTTTGGGAAATAAGTGAGTGGAGGAGGATGGAAGAGAAGTAAATTTTGTTGGTCAATAATTTGAAATTGGTGTAAGAGAAATTGAATGAGATTTGAGAAGATGTAAGAGGATTTGAAAGGTTGTAAGATAATTTATTGCAGATGTGAAAGGTTTTTGAAAACCTTTGGAGGGAAATTGATTAAGAGGTGGTTGAGAGGAATATTCCTCAGAATATGCCTTAGTGAGGATAATCGAGGTAATTATATAATTAGAAGAAATTGATTTTATGTGCAACCTGGTTAGTTGACCATGGTTGATTTAACTCTTAAGGAGTTAAAAGCTGGAGGAATTGATAATGATGATTAAGAACCTGATTTTAGGATTAATTAATCTATAATTAATTAATTAGAGAGGATTAGGAGATGTGACATTTGATTTGATTGATTTTTAATCAAATGAGAGGATTAAGAAAGAATTTAATTAAATAAGATGAATAATTAGTTAGAAGAAGTGTGAATTAATCCAATAAATTTAATTATTTGATTAATAGTTGAATTTGCTAATTTTAATTAAATAATGTTGATTATTCAATTAATTGATCAATTTGAAGTGATTTAGGAAGAAACAGTGTTAGTTGATCATAATTAGATGCATAGTATCAATTAGGACTTTTTTGGTATATATATATGCCATGTACATATATATACAGATAAATAGATATATAGATACACAAATTGATAGATAGATTGAAAGTTATATAGATATATAGGTATAGATAGAAATTAAATGAAAATATTAAACCCATAAAATTCACAATGATGCATGAAGAGAACCATATTTTTCCTTGACAAAGTGACTGTGTTTATGAACACAAATATTGGAAGTGTTCATAAACACGCTAGATGCCATATACATCATTGAGAACATTGTGTATGCACCTAGGAAGCAAGAGAAACTTCAAACTATGGATAACCACATAAACACTTTAAATATTCTGATCAAAATCAACGACAAAAAAACATAACCTTCAACTTATGCAACACAACACACCCATAACAAATCAAATAAATAATATGAAGAAAGAAGCAAAAACCGAGAGGAGACAATGGTATAGCCTTAGTGAGGTTAAAAACCTCACCTCTATGAAATGGAGATGGCTAATGATGTGGCTTGTTGCAGTGACCTATATGGTGAATTTCTCCATTTCAATCCTATAATAAGAAATGAAAGGAGGCATCAATCAAAGACATGTAGTAGTGTTTACCTTATGAGAGAAAATATAGTAAATAAAGTGTATACCTTTGAAGTCCAATTCACTACAGCCAAGATGTTGAAGGAAGAATGGGGTGAGCCAAACATGAATTGAAATTGTGCATCATCCAAGCAAAGTGAACAAGACTAATTTACAAGTGTCAACCAAATATACCAAAATTTGTATAAGACTAAAACAAATAACACATTTAAAGAAACATATATATATATACCAACATTTGTACATGAGTTAAATTAGGAAATTGAAAAACAAATTAAGATTGGATTACACACTAACATCGTATAGATTAAGAAGAGAACTGGAATGACTTGATCTTGTGCACATAGAGAAGATTGGGTGAAACAATCACACTATATGGAACAAAAATGCATTGACATTCATAAACAGTATAAGTTGAGACCCTAGATATTGAGTTACAAGGTAGTTGGTGACAAACATTTACAGTGCATACAACTAGTCTATATTCCCAGGCATATATATTATAAATGAAACCATATTTACTTGAGCACTTACAGTGGAGTGGGTGACACAATAATGTAGTATAGAACTGATAAGCATTGCTAGGCATTAAGAATTGATCTGAAATCACTTGATCTTATGCAGTTAGAGTGTAACAATCACATTTTATACAACATAATCTTACAAGTGCATGTCATGTACATATGTTGGCATATATATATATATATATAACTATTATATTTGTTTAAATTTGGTCTTCATTTATATGAGACATATACACATGTTGGTATAGTAGGCAAATGAATATCAATATCTATATATATGTTAGTTTTAATATGTTTTTCGTTTCAGCCATATAAAGATATCGGTATGTGTGTGTGTGTATTTGTACATACATATTGCACAAATAGTATAGTGAGACATGAACGAACATTGGTTAAACATTGTCAAAATGAAAGACATTGGTACAAGCCTAGTGAGGTAAAAAACTCACCTGAAAGAGAAAGGGAGCTTTCGAGAGTGCAAAGTCGAACAATGAAGCGTGCAGAGCTAAATAATGAATCATGGAGAGTCGAACATGTATGGGTGTGTAACTAAATGAAGACTCTAGAATAAACACAAACAAAAGGAATGATAATGAGCGAGATATGGGAGAATTTGGAGCATTGAGTGAACCTTGATCTTTGAATTAGGTGCTTGTTAGGCCGAGTAACTATGAAGGGACACGTAAGGCAAGTTGTCTAGTGGAGGTAATAAAGGTGGTGGTGAGCGATTAATGCTCTCAATTGGGTGTTTGGGGTGGAAAACTGCTTGCAAGCCATGCGTCCAACCGAACCAACACAGTTTTTTTTGCGTTGTCGAAGGAATGATAATGAGCGGGATATGGGAGAATTTGGAGCATTGAATGAACCTTGATCTTTGAATTAGGTGCTTGTTATACCAAGTAACTATGGAGGGATGCGTAAGGCAAGTTGTCTAGTGGAGGTAATAAAGGCGATGGTGAGCGATTAATGCTCTCAATTGGGCGTTTGGGGTGGCAAACTGCTTGCAAGCCACGTGTCCAACTGAACCAACACAATTTTTTTTGCGTTGCCGAAGGAGGTGGACCCACTCCACTATCGAGCGAACCCCAAAATGGGCCCATAAGGAACACTATGGACAAATCAATGCGTGATAGGTGGCAGGGTGCTTGAAATTAAAAATAAATAAATTGGAAGATGCACAAGTGGCAGGGTGACGTGGCAAGCAATTTTTTTTAGTTTTTTGGTCCACATGGACCTCTAAAGATAGGGTGTGCCAGTATGGGCTCCCCTCCCCTAACTCATTTCTTTCAATGTCATAATGACACAAGATGGTCTTACAGCTTACACACATCCTAATATGCTAACACATGGAAAAGAGTGTCACTTCAAAGTGAGACACCTCACTCCTCATGTGAAAATAAAATAATAAATAAATATAAATAAATGTCAAATAATTTTAATAAATATAGACATTAGGAATGGAAGGTTGAGACACCTTTTCTCAACAACCTTGACTAAGTGAGAGATTCTAATAATGTAGAAAGGTTGATAAGCTTCCCTCAACACAAGAATGATTATGAGAATATCACTAATATGCTCTTAATCTATAGTATGTATGGGAATATTTGTAACTAACTTGTGGTTAGCATAAACCTTAAATAAGTTTTATGATCATACATATAGTTTTATATAATTAGTTAGGTCAACCTAGGTGACATCCATGGCATAGCTATGATATATAAGAGGTAGTTGTTAGTTTTTTATCACCATATGTGAATTATATTCTTTTTGAAGACTTTAGAGGCTTCCCCTTTGAAGTGTCTTATTATTGAAAGGAAATTTTGTAGCAATAATAAGTGTTTCCACATAACCCCAACAGAGAGAAATATGCAAACAAGTACTTAAAATTCACCATGCAAAAGAATAGACAAACATACCATTAAGATGACACAAGATGTACCTTGGAAAATCCCTCATGAGGAATAAACCCAATCTTCAAAAGCATCCACACTTGATGTATTATTTAGCAATAAAAAGATTACAATACACTTACAAAGTCTCCATGAATACTTCTTGTTAAGATATTTCAATCTATGAATTAACTATTTAACATCAAATAATAATACCACTTGGTGAGGTATGAGGCTTAAACTACTACAATATATAAATCTAAAATTTGTCTACAAATTTGAAATTAAGTGTCCTTAATCTTGAAATTTCTATGAAGAGATTTATTAAATTTAAGTCAACAAACACCATTATTGCATTGCATAACACATGATTTATGTTAAGAAGCCTTATAAGGAAAAAACACCACTAAGAAGAGAGTCCAATCATGTATTAAATTTGAAAAACAAGATTACAATAAAATATTATTTCTCATCTCCTCTTTGCCTCCAATCCAACAATACCTATGTACTTGTGAACATCCAACCCTATATTCTATTCTAGTAACTTCTTCAACCTATTTATTGCATTACTCTCTCTTTAACTCTGTTACTATCTAACACACCAATTTATAGAGCCAAAACTAAATATGGCGTCCAAAATTTATCTTCCCATTTCCCAACATTTGGATTGCTTCCCAAAGTGTGAAAGGTCATCACAAATACATCTCAAAAGTATTCGTTCTCACTCTCCCAAGCATCCAACTTGGGGAATGATAAATGACACGTTGTAGCATATCTATAAGTTCTTTGTCCTCACTTCCCAAGTGCCCAACCTAGGGAATGTCAAAATTCACAAGTTTGGAACTCAATTCATCCACTCTTTCTGAAATGCTTTGCATGTAGTTGGAACTTTCATTAATTATTTTTTTCTTCACAAGTCATTTTACCACTAGTAAGGGACAACATGTTCCTTGTGAATGCATAATAATCTTCTCCATAAGTTGCACTTAAGGGGGGTGTTTGTGTGAATATATGCCTTGTACCTAGTATTTTATCTTGCTACGGACTTAGGGGACTTATTCACATGTTAAGTTTACTTAGGATATAAGATTTCTTCTAGAAGTCTTAGTTGACATGTCTAGAACTTATCTTTCTAGCTTTTAATGCTCGATTCCTAGATTGTTAGATTGTTAGTTATCTCATGTCATAGGATTAAGACACATGTCACAATCATGTTCAATCCTATTCCTCACCTTGCCTATATGAGGAAGGTCACTATACTCATATGTAATATACTTCATACCTCATCATCATTTTGATAGGTCTTAATATCAAGCAAGCTCATATTCTTGCATACCCTCTTGTAGAAGGTTTTCATTGTATATGTCATCATATAGTTGCTACATCATTCTAGCAAATCTAGTGGCCTTTACGTAAAAATCTATCCTCTTGCATCAATTTTCTAGTGGACATCATTAGTTCTTAGGTAGCAATTTTTTTAGGTTTCTAGTAGTTTTTTAAAAACTCGATGTTGGCATCTTTTTTTTAGTGGGTGAGGCAGTGAGGGTCTTGGAAGCCCATGGTTGCAGTAGGGGTTAAGCCCTTGGTATTTTCCAGACTAGAGGGCTTAAATCCCTTGGGCTCTATCTTCTACCCTCATGCTACCACCAATAAACACTATCCTCCAACCACCATCTTGCCCCAATCATGCCATTAGGATTCACTTTGCCATACATCAACTCAATCACTGCCCATTCAGGCAACATTGTCAACCAGCTATCAAACAACCATTTACCTCTATCACTTTTCCCTTAAAAGTGTTTTTTTCTTTTTGGCATAATTTGAACATACAATATCAATTTTTTGAAAACGAGATATTGTTGAAAAGATAGTGTTGAGCACTTTTTAGTGGTGTAGACGTTTTTCTCATATTTTGTTGGTGAATTTTATTTCTTGTCAAAGGAAAATCATTATTTTTGGTTCTCAAGCTCATAATTTTTTCTTGGATCTCTATTTTTTTTATTCTTGTAATGTTGGAAAGATATTTCAGAACTCATTTAAACTATCTAGATGCACTTTTTCCAAAATCTACCCCAAGTGTATTTTATTTAGTTTATTGTTATTTCACATTCTAGTTGATTATTTGGACATCTTGACACTTGAAAATATCCTATTTACATGAGATGACTTTATTTTAGTTGATCTATATGTATTGAAATTATTAGTCTATGATTTTATCATTTGAGGAGGTATGATAGATTTTTTGTTCATCCTTCTGTGGTAATCCTAAACAAAGATAATTACAAGTCTTGGTAAAATGACATCCTAATACATCTTAGGTGGTTTAATCTTTTGCTTTATCTTCATGGACTCATACTTAAACCATATATATCAGGGAGAAAGTTAGCATGGGGTAATATTATTGATCATTTTGTAAGATTGATTTTTTCTAGTGTTAATCATAACACTATGTGTGCTCGATCAGACCTTAATGTCCTTACACACTTCGGATATGAATTTGGGAGATGTTTGAAGATCCTCATATGTTTCCATTCTTAGATGATCCTACTACAAATTGTCTCGTTCCTCTTGATGGTGCATATATCATACTTTTTGATGATGATCTTTGGAGGTGTTAGGAAATAATTCATCAATACCCAGTTCATTTAATCCATTTCTTACATAATCCCGTGAGAGAAAAACATGCATACAAGCTTACAAAATAACCACAATGCATAGATCAATTAAACAAGCCACAAGATAACACAAGATATACCCTAGGAAAATCCTCAAGAGGGGAAAACCTAGCCTATGAAAGCATTTATACTCCATCTATTATTCAACAAATAAGCAATACATGCACTTACAAAGTTACAATGAATACTTCTGAAACATCAAGCCTCTCCAATTCATCCTCCATGTGTCTTAGTATGAACCCACTCATCCCATACCATGCTTCACATATGCACTCCTCAAAAAGATCCAATACAATGACAACCCACTCACCCAACCAATCTTAACCACTAAACATGTGTTTGCTTATGTAGACACAAGCTCACACAAATACAACCAAGTGGTAAGATAAAACCATGTGCCACAAAACCATTAACCCCTCATTTAATATTGGGTACTAAGTTTTCACGTCATTATATAATTCTTCAAATATTACATCACTATCCTATGTCTCCCACACATAAAATAATAACCCAATATTACAATACAAGTGGCACCCAAATAATTACCTAGTGTGGCTAAACACACCTCCTAGTTGCACCACAGTTAAATAATTATTTAACTACAATATTAAAATATATCAATATTATGCAATGGTGTATAACACCAAATCCTAACAAAAGGAGCTTGAGTATATTATAGGTCTTGCATGTTTTGATAGTACATATACTTCTCTTTTTTCTCCAACTCATTATGTCAAAATCACGTCTCCTCTTCTATTGCTTTTGATGAGATTAGTATTGTTACTTCCATAGCTCTTATTGATTCAGTGCAACAAGGCATTCATTATCTTTCAAATACAGTGACTTGGGATTCATATCTATCAAACATATCATCTTTGTTTGTGAAGTCTCATATTGTAGACTTGGAAGATTCATTTGAGGACATTCATCTCCTATTTGAGGACATCCCCATCATTTTTGTTATTGCATCATCATTGTCTTTGGAGCTTGTTCTACATTAATTGTCACAAGGTTTTAGATTAGCATCAACTGATTCTAACATGTGGACATTTTAGTAGTTTTTAGAGATTAACATTTGGATTTTGATTCCCTATTTATCCAAATTATGGAAATGGCTTCTACAATCACGAGTGGATTTGTTTCTTTGAAGGAAAGAAATATTATTTGCAAGCATTGGATTGTTTTTCATTTTTAAGCTTTTATCATTAGCACATGAGGTACTCTTTTATGGGAAAATTCATATTCTCCTCTTTTCTCTCCTATTGGGAGGATTTATATTGTAATTTTGTGATAAAAGTAGTCCTTTGGAGATCATTTTGAGTCTTTTTTTTCACTAGTATGCATTTATTTCATTTTTCTATCTTTTGGAGAAGAGCTTTTTTCCATAAGGTTTTATCATTTTCTCTGATTATAAAAGATTTATTTGTTTGTACATGGGTACTTCATCAAGCCTTGTAGTTGGGACCCATCCATGCACTTATCATTAATGCATTTTAGCTACTCCCTAAGTTTCATTTAAGAGGGGTGGTAGAGTAAAAGGTAATTACTTAATTATTATTAGGTCCATTTTCACACTAGCATACTTAAGATTACTTAGGTCATGTTTTTTTGTCTACCATCATTAAATTATGACATGTCATGATCTAATTTAATCCTCTCCTAAGGTTTTGTTTAAGGCTTTTTCAATTCTTTATCAAGGATAATTCAATGTATACTTTTATTATTCATTCATTATTGAATCAATAGAGTTCTCAAGCTTTAATAGAAAATCAATATCTTTTCTTTCTTTAGTGATAGTTGTTTTAGTTGTAGTTGATTTTTGGGAGCTGCAAGATTCAAGCATCGACTCCAAGAACATGTTTGATGAGTGTTTACTTATAGATAAATCTCTTCATCAATGCATGTATTTTTTAAAGAAAATCCATTTCACAATAATATATAGGAGTGGAAGGTGAAAGTAAGTCATGCCAATTACAAGAAACATAATTGTTTACCTTCTATCAATTCATATCCTCCATTTTGCAAAATTTGAAAACTTTGTTGGATAATTGTGCAAAATTTGGTTAACTCTATCAAAGTTGTGCAATATAGAATTAGAAAAGTTATGGCTTCACCCTATGATCATATGCTTGAGAATGATGTGAAGCTTGTGTTGAAGTCCACATATGGCATAGAGTATTATTGTTATACTATATGTTCAACTAAAGTGCCAAATCCTCTTGGATCACTAAGACATTTAAATCCTTTTAACACATAACAAAAATATCAACATAAAGGCCTTCTATAATTAATGAGCCATGTTCAATAATAATTGTGTGATGCTAAGGATTGGAAGGTGAAACAAAACCCTTTGGCCATATCCTAGTTTGCTTCATTCTCAACACCACATGCTAGAAAACCTTAACCAAACTCTCTAACCAAAAAAAGTCTTATCAAAATATAATGTCTTAGCCATTTACAAACAAAAAATTTAAAGATTGCAAGATGATAAGAGGAGAATTTTCCTCACGATAATGCTGAACAAGAAGAATTTTTGGGCCTGTTTGGTGTCATTGCTCTCTTCTCCGATAGCCTGGCATCATGTGATAAAAGAGGACTTTCCTCACGATAATGCTTAACGTTACCTTGTTGATAACTTACAACAATAATTTTTGGGTCTTCTTGATGCCATAGCTCTCTTCTCCAATAGCCTGACATCATGTGATGCTTGTATATGTGTATAGGGCATGATAGCATAAACTCTAAGGGTATGCATAATAGACATATGATAAAATTCAAGATCAATATATCTCCTATTATCTTTTATGCAAAAGAAAGTAGCATTGAATGATTCATAGATAGCCAACCAGAGATCTAATTTCGCTGAATGCAATGATTTGATGCCCTGAACGGATGAGATTGGGATTATGAACCAGACATATTTGGTGTAATGTAACCTCCTTAGACTTGAGTTCTTAATTGAAAGAGGTCAATAAATTGCACATCTAATACTACAGTGTGCTAAACTGACATTGTAGAAAGTTTATCCTTCAATAACAAGGAAAAAAAATGGAATAAAGAAAAATAGCACATTGTAAGACCAAGAGACATAAAACCCCATGAAACTTTAACTTGAAAGCATACACTGCAAGCCACAAGATTAGCAGGGACCATTTGACTAATTTACACTTTGTTAATGCTTGCTACATGAGCTTGTCAACTTTAATGTATTTATTATTATTATATATTTTTATTGTTTACTTGTATAAAACCACTGATTCATTGTCAAAGTTTTTATGTCACAAATTCACAATTAGCTATAGTCAACTTCATATATAGTGCTAATCTACTTCAATAAATTCAGACAACTTTCTTTCAAAACAGAATATCACAGTAAAAAAAAATATTATCAAGCACAAATTGCAACTCGAATCATCTTGCATAAAAAGTTCACAAAGGTTACCAATTATGAAAAATGTTTGCAAGGACACAAGTATTCCAAAAGTTTATATTATCAAACAGGGAGGAACTTTTTTAATCCAATAAATGTTATATCTTTCCTGTTTTCCAACTTCTGCTCTCAAAGAAATATGGCAAATACCCAGGCTTCATCTAAGAACTATGGGGTTTTGCTATTTTACAATTATTCTTACCATTTTCTTTTAACATGTCTTCTGACTGCAAGACTAGTTGCAATCAAATAGTTTTCAGTAATTATAATACATGCCATGTAAATTTCATGTACATTTTTATGTCAATTGCCATGGCACAACTGCATCCTTTTACCCATCTATAAAATATATGGACCACAGAAATACCTTTAGGCATTCTGTTAGCAAAATTCTAAGACACTTACTTCCCCCCGGCTTAGACAAAAATGTTATAATTTAGCGACAACTAATTAATGGTTCCAAAGCATAAACCACCAAATTCATGTTGGGGAAGAGGTCCCCTTATCCAAAGTTACATCTCTTGGTGATAATATTTAAATCAGATATAGCTGTACTCTCTTTCATATACTCTGATACCTTGTTTCAAAATAACTTTCTTGCCAATAGCAATTATCTCAAGTGACACAACCCCTGATAACTCTGCTACAACTTTTCTTCATCAATCAAAGTAATCATCATCATAATCATCTCTACTGGTTAAGTTTCTGATTACATTTCCAATAAATACGAGCATAAGTAGAAGTCCAAAAAATTCGAAGCCTCCCCCAACACCAATGGCAACGCTTGGTCCAGGAGCAAAAAATGAGAATGGAGACCATCCCCAACCGCCAAAGAAGGGTGTGCCATATCCATAACCTCCAAAGATAGGGGGCGCTATAGGGGGGTTAATGAATACATTTGTCCTGTATGAACAAGCAATGTTAGAAGATGCAAGACAACATTTCTAGACAAAAACAATCAGTGGTTCCCTTGAGTATGCAGAGCTTCAGGTCTAATACAATGAGAAGAAAATTAACACTTACAAAATCAAACTGGTCTGCAAAACATATTTCATGAGAGAAATTTCCACTGATTGAACATTTTAGCAGCATGTATAGGGAATAAAGGCCTTTTTTACGAGCTATTATTTGCCAATTATTATCACAAATACAAAAAAATAAAATTTTACCAATTCCCAACTTTTCCAAAAAGTATATTTGTCTAGTTTTCACATGAAATTTACATAATGTTATTAGATTTGACAATAGCCACGTGTATTAACAGTAAAACTTATGTTTTTCTTCTTAAGTAACTTATTAATTCATCAGTGTTTCTCCATGTTTTAGGGATGGGGGGCATGGTTTTGGGGACTGTATTTTTATAATAAGATAATATAAATATACTCATATTTGAATTTATAAAAATAAATTGACTTAAAATAATTAAAACTAACTTAAACAAACTAAGAGAAGCCGGAGTTTAAAAGAGTTTGGGCTTTAGGTTTGAATTCATTTCAAGGATGGCAATGTATTTATGGTTTTAGTTGTATTTTTAGGGTGGGGGGTCTTACTGGCCTGTCTTTAAGGTCTGTTTTTGCTTTTTTTTTTTTTTTAAATCATGGCCTTTTTATGCTGGAGAGCCATAGGGGACACCCTGGAGTCCCAGAGCCATTCAAGGGACCCTAGAGCATTCACCTAAAAAATAGAAAATGCAGGGTAACCCCCTTTTGAGGGGACATCTCCAAAAGAAGGCAAAAAAATTGGGGATGGTGGGGCCTCGGGGGGATAAGTGAGTGTAGATTTCTTGTTCCTGTCATTTGTCCTTGAAACATCTTGGATATTCAAGATGAGTGGTTGGTCCTTGGGGATGCATCCCCATGGACAACAGTGAATAATTATTTTTTCAGCATTCCATGGGAATGCGTCCCTGGAGTCCAGATGATATCCTGGGGGACTCTAGAACTTGAAGGAGATGTCAGGTTTTTACAGGACTGCTGAACCTGCTCTATTTGGTGCATTATTTTCTTTTAGCAACTTTTTCAGGAAAAATCTGCTAAAAGTCCCTAAAAAGATGTTGAAATTATTTTGATACCACACTCCGTTGGCCTCAAAATTTGGCAAATTTTTTGCCTTCCTTGAAACTGCATCCCATTTTTCCTCATTGAGGAAACTCAAAGCAGCACTGCTTTTTCAAACTGAAAAGATTTGAAAATGTTCTCGTCCTTTAAACTTTTCCTTCTTGAGGGTTCAATGGATGTCTACCTTACAGAGAAGATCCCTAAAACATCTCTTTATCAAAAGATTAGGAGGGGTTTTAGCCTTGAATCTTTATACTCTAGATTTCTCTATAGTATGAAATTCTTTAAATTCATATGGATATACAGCCCTCCTGTTCAAGCAACACCCCAAAGCAAAGCACTTGATTTTAATCTGTGCAATGGCTAGAGGGTATTTCTTTGCAACAAAACTACCATGAAACAGATATCACAAAATTTGCAATGTACCTATACTTCTCAATGTTCTCATCACAGAATCGCCCCACATCCCCAAGATATACACCAAAATTGCAAGGTACAAATGAATAAGAAATACAGAAAATATCAAAATGGAGAATTCTTTGAACCATGAGGGATGTGGAGATATATCAGGTAAGAAGCACGCTATGAATTATCTTTCTTTGTGAACAAATTATTCCACGTAAAAGGTCAGTCAGATGAGTATAAAGAAATTATATCATGATATTAGATATCACATACATTGCACAAAGGACATAAAAATACAAGCAGTTCGGCAAACAATCTGTTTAACTTCATTGATTCAACCTTAGATATACTTAAGATGCTGTCCATACCAGAAGTACTACCTGTGGTACTCAAATCTCATTACATTATTAATTTATATGTTGACAATTGACATACTTCTAAGATAAGACAAAGATTTGTTGGGATTAAGAAGTCTAAACCTTTGCAAGTCCTAGCATTAATGTTGTTAATTAATTATTTATTTTAGCCTATGTATTTATTTCTTGTGATGTCACTTTGTGGGACCTACTTTGGCGAGGTGGCAACTTACATGGCAAGTGACCAGGATGACATGCATCCTAATTTGGTGGAGATAGGTGTCCCACTTAGTGGACCCCACTGTAAGCTATTTTAGTGGAATTTGTCATAAGTTGTAAGAGTTGAACTATGACAGCTGCTATGACAGATTATGACACAACTATAACAGTTTGTATGACAGTGTAAGAGTCGTGACTAGTGAAATTGTGGCACGTGTCAGTCTTGCATGTGGTAGGTGCTATGCATGTCAAGTGGGACCTCTTGCATACATGCAAATGCCTTTGCATGTTGAGATTGGCTGCAGTTTGCATAAGTAGGTGAAGGTAGGTGCCTTGCATGTTATCCTTTCTATTTGCATGCATGCAGTGAAGAGGATGTTAACACATGGCAGTTTTGGGCGTCCATCTTTGAGCTCTATAAATATGGGTGTTTGCTTGAGGAGTTGTGTGAGGAGATTTTTTTTTTGCAGGGTTATGCTCTTGAATTTTCTCTAGAAGAGCAAGATGTAATCTCCATGTTAAGGCTGTGAGCCTGCAAGTGTATTGTAACTTGTTTGTTGTAGATTAATACATTGGTTCGATGTTTTGGAGTGTGGGGTCTTTTTACCCAAAAAGGGTTTTCCCCACGTATATTGGTGTTTCTTCTCTTCTATCTATCTTTCTTCTATTCTTCTCCTTCCATATTCTTGAGGTATTAATTTACATGCCATTATGCTGCCGAAATTTACTTAGATCTGCAAACTACATTATCTTTCCTCTAAGGGCTAATGTGATGGGAAATCAACTATTTATGTTTCTGCTTTAAGGCATAGTAGTATGTTCTTGTATCTAGCTGTTGAAATCTACTTTAAAAGAAACATAAGATACTGAAGGTGCACTTGTTCTCCGAGGTCTTTTTGGGTTCATCTTTCCCCTTTCAAGATGCACATGGTATAGCTACTTTTCCATTTACAATAATCAACAATGAGCTGTAGTTGATCTCAATTGAACGCCCCTGCTACTCGTAATGTTTGTGGTATGTTGGAATCATTTGTTCATTGCAATTGCAGTTCACAATTTTCACGGTTCATCTCTTTAGACTCAAGTTTATTTAATATGCCACTCTCAGTCCTAATGGTGTGCATCTGTTCACCGCTATGTAACTTCTTCCATGATTAAGTAGTTCACTCTATTGCTCTTGTAACTTGTTATCACTTAGAACCAGTCCATATGTACTCCTTGTGTAGGAAGACTAGCAAAGCTAGGCTCACTCTCTAATTTGATCACATGAAAGAAAAGCAACATTGTAAATCTTTAACTTACAAAGACATGCATACGTGCATGCACACAAACAGACAGATTTATTCTGCCTACTGCTCATGCCTCGCCCCTAAGGGAAGGGGGTAAGAGGGCAATTCCTATCTTCCCACAAATGGGTCTCATATGCCATGTTAACGTGCTGGCTAGGCTATGATCTAAAAAACCACCCTTTTTGAATTGGTTGGTTGATGATAATCTATAATAATTAATTGCAAGATTATAGTTATTATTTGTTGTTGTCTATGTAAATTTGCTAGGTATCTATATAATGTACCCGCCTCAAAAATAGCATACCGATCATGGCATAGAAACAAATCCATGTTTTGAGCCCTTATCAAGATACAATATCAGCTGATCCTAATACGATCTTACTTACTGTTTCTTCAAGATTGTCAACTATCCCCCGCATCGTTTCCAAGTTGAATATATGCCCTTCTAAATGTTTACCTAAATTTCTGGCTTATGGTGGACATTCGCCATCCCTGTTTTCTATGCTTTCCACATCAAAGTTCGACTCTTGTTGTAAAACTCTACTAGTATATGGAATACATGTTCATCTGGAAATGTCTCCAATATATCTCTCCCTCCATTGGAAATCAAAAGCCAATTTTAATTCTATCCTATCTAGGATATACCACACAAAGCAAGCCCTGATTTTTTGTTGAGCTTTGTCATGGAGGCACAAAATTAAAATAATATACAAGAAAAATAGGAATTCCCCTGCCCACAGATGGGTGGATCTCATATGCCATATCCACCATCCTAGCTAGGCTGGGACATAGAAAGCACTTCTTTAACCTTCACCTATATTTTCACAAACAGTTCTGAGTAGCTACAACAGTACTTTCCCCCTGATTGACAATGGGACATTCCAGACATGCTGCTCCCAGATGTGGAATTTGTGTCGAGACCTATCAGAACATGTTGGCCGTTTGTTTGATTGAAATATAACGGTTTCTGTTCCAAAAAGAAATCCTGATGACATCTTCTTTACCAGTTTTCCAGAAGATTGCTGTCATCACTCATCAGGACTCTTTAGTATTGCATTAAAGGGCTATGCTATAGAGAAACAGACAAAGGAGAGCAGATACCATTGGAAAGACAGGTCCACCAATGAAGAAAGCTACAAAGTTAAAGAGTTTGCAATAGGTATCATAAGAGATAACAATCGTCTCAAGTAATGTTTTACTAATGGCTATTGTGAACAGGCAAGTCAAAATTGAGATGGAAAAATTGCAGTAAGAAGTGCACTATCTATTGTGCATTATTTAAGTCCGCACTTTTCCTTCCCTCTTCTATTGGAATGAGTATTGCATGATTTGACTTCAAACATGGTCTCATAGATAATGGCCTGATCATCGGAGATAAGATGCAAACAAATTCTGCAAATAAATTAATGGAGGAAAGGCAGAGCTAAGATCTCTAATAGAAGCTTATATGTTATGATGCAATTAAACGATGTCCATGTTTCAAAGTACCTTTTGGTGGGTGTGCACCAGCCCTTGGCAAGATGGTACTACTGACTTAAGATTGTACCAATTCATAAAAGAAATCACCTGCCTAGTGAGCGGTATTCAATAGATTCAAGATGGTACTAATGTTCTTCACATGAATAATATGATGCAACTGACTCAATAGTCAATATATTCTTCGCCCCCATTCCCATGGGAAATACCATCATAAGAGACTTAAGTTGGGAGCCTGTGCAACCTTCCATTATTCGCCATGAGTTTTTGTATCATTTAAATTTGAACAAGGGATCAAAGCTAATGGTCTAATTGATGGTTTTAAGAGACGACAATTCTGTAGATTATTCAGCTGACAAGAGGAAAGAATTAAGAGCTCTATTTGGCACTCAAAGAGCTTATTAGATGTAGATGTTCAAAGCCCAGTTCACGGGCTATGCAACGGCCATTGCCAAGAAAGTCTCGGTGGCCTGGGGACAACACCAAATCACAGAGGGAACTGCCAACGTAAAAAACTAAATAGGATCAAAACAGTTGTAAACTTTCCATGCACAGCATGATGCGATTCACTTAAGAAGCTCTATGTCTCACTCAAAGGAAAAACCCCATCTTTCAAATATTTATATAGCTTAGATGGCTGAGTAAAAATATCCTACAATTCACTTGCAACCAAACATGTTTAAGATTAATCAGACAGCATCCATGTCAAACGCTATATAATTCAATTGGGTCAGTAAAAATTAGAGACAGACACCGTTAATTCACATGTACTCAAACAAAATGTTCAAGACCAGTCAGAGAATATTCATGTCAATGGCAACTTTGAGATATTTTGTTGTAGTATCTTTGAAGCAAGGCTGAACACACCTAGAGTTATTTATTCTGGGACCAGAAGACCTCGGTGCAGAGCTGGGAGGAGGTCTTGAACGAAAGGCTTGACCTCCAACACGTCCTCCACTCTTGGCAGCCATGGCATCCCCTGGTGCTCCCACTATCAAAACCCCTGCCGCAAAGGCTGCCACTGCCATCTTGGCTAAGCCCTCACCATCCCATCTTTTAACATTCTCCTTACTCTCACTGCCAATTGAAACAAAATAAATTTGAGAAAATCCTCAGTAAATTCATTAAGAAAAAACCACCAAGTCATATTAAATACCTTAAAGAGGCAGTGTGATCTTCCTCAGGAGGGGCTGAACAATGGCAGAGCAAAAGTCTTTGCTTATGTCTTGGACTTCTGCTATAACAGTTCAATTTTACATGAACACTTGCCAGTCCAGGAGGGGTGTGCATCAAAGAGTGTGTCAATGCCATAATACTCAAACTTCGATGAAATCTAGAACAACTGAGCTTTTGCCTGGAAATGGATTTGCAGGAAATGGCGTTGAGAAATTTATCCAGTACTCTGGATGATTAGATTTATTGGTGATTGGGTAGACTCTGGGATAGAAAATGCCACTTGGCAAAATCATAGTGGCGCACGTCCCTAAAGTCTAGAATTTGGGATATTTTGGGACAGATCTTCTAGAGGGTTTCATCATACGCGTGGATGATTGTGGTGGGAATTTTTTCTTCTGTAGGATATAAATTTATGGAGTCCTTTTTGTGGGAAAGATTCATAAGAAGATATATTTGTTCCAATTGTTGCAAAATTGTAAAATATATTTATAATTCCGGGTTCTATTTTAATATGGTAAAATTGAAAAGGAATAAATTATTGTTATTTTTAATTAATTTAAATTAAATAAACAATTGATAGAACATTTAGTAAATTATACACTTAAGAATTTAATAGTTTAGAAAATTTAAATATATTTATCCGTTTAAAAATAGTATTTATTATTTTTAAATATAAATTTTAATTTTTAGTTAAGAATTATTTTATTTATTTAAAGAACAATATAACTTTTAATTATTTTGTTTTGTTTTTACTTATATATTATTTTATTTTATTTTATTTTTTATTAAGAGTTATTTTTAAGTTATTTTATTTCAATAATTTTATGTGTTATTTTATTTCTTAAAATACATAATTTTTCAATTACAAAAAAGTTATTTTTATAATTTTTAAAAATAAAATAAATTATTTATTTCAAATATTGACTTATTAAATACATAATTAATTTTTACATAAGAGATGTATTACTTACATTTATTTATATAAGAGATTTTATTTTATTTATTACATGTTGGTTGACAGATTTGTCCTTTTGAAAATTAACTCAAATGGACTTTTGTTTGTCCAAAAAGAAAGACAAATAAGCAACGAATAGTTAGAGAGATATCATTTCATTGGTGATCTTTCTCTTAAGTTTGATTGAGGTGCAACTCCCTCGTAAGATATAAATTTAGATTTTTTGAATGTTTTAAAAAATGTGAGTATACTTTTAACTAGAAAGTAGTAAAGGCGAGCTAACATTTGCTCATAGCCATGATACAAATGTAGTCAGAATAGACTTTTAAATACATTAACCAAAACATGAAAGGCGAATGTCACCAATATCACAACTCAAAGATTGGATTATTAGTAATAGATGAATGGATTAAATGAACTTCAACTTCACTTGTAGACACACAAAATTAGCATTATGCATAATCATATTCCATTCAACAAATAAATCAAGTTTATTTATCAATCTCCTAAAGTCATCAACTTAAATCAAATAAATCAAACTTGATCCTATATCATCCCTTTAATTAAATAAATCAGGACTTTATTTAATTGAAATCCAATTCATATTTCTCTTTGATTTGATTTTGAATCCCTAAATCAAGTCAAATTGTTCAAAATCATCCTAAACATCATTAATTTAATCTAACCATGATTAAATGCTAATCTTACCCACTTGCATCCTCTAGATAATGCCACTTGCACAAATAAATCAATTTATTGATTTATTAAAATCATCATTTTCAACTTGGCACAAAGGGAGACATTCTCCAAGTTTGAATTCTCCCCCAAGTGGACATACACCCAATGTGAGCATTTATGAGGCCTATATGTCTCACCACTACAAGTGTTTTCCTCTCATTTGTCCAATCTTAGTCCCACATTGGTCCATTTTCAACACTCTTAGCATTTGAAAATCTTTAAATAGAGGCTTCATCCTCAAGCAAATCCTCCATCATCTCCACAAATTGATGCAAGGTCATTCTCTTTGAGAACTGATCTTGTCCATTTATCATCTCCATATCCATAGCAATTTCATCACTAGCTTATCAATCAAGGATTGGGAAAGGGCTTCTTTCCATAGAAGCACAAATCCACTATAAGATGCTAGTTTGATCATTAGAATGATTCCTTTCTATGTTTTGCTTGTTTCTTTGGCATCATTCTTGTGATTAGATGAATCTTATAGGATCTTTGTTTGCTTTGGGAGAACTGGACCAAATTTTGGCAATAAATGTCAGGGGCTTAACTTGTGGTACATGTAAGGACCATAAATGCCTATGAGGTACATGTCCACTTGGGGAGATCAACTTGGAGAATATTCTCCCTTTTATGCCAAGTTGAAAATAAAGATTTTGATAAATCAATTAAATACAATTTCATGCAAGTAATAAATTTAGAGAATGCAAGTGGGTGATTATGCATTTAATCATGGTTAGATTATTAGATTAATGATGATTAGGATGATTTGACCAATTTGACTTGATTTAGGGATTTAAATCAAATCAAAGAGAGAAATATAAATTGGATTTCAATTAAATAAAGTCCTGATTTATTTAATTAAAGGGATGATGATAGGATCAAGTTTGATTTATTTGATTTAAGCTGATGATTTTAGGAGATTGATAACAAACTTTGATTTATTTGTCGAATGGAATATGATTATGCATAATGCTACTTAAGGTCTACATTTTGCCCTCTTTGAAGCAATGTACTTGTTGTAAGAAACAAAGAATAAACTTTTCCAATCGAAATTCAAAAAATTTTATGATTTTTCGATGCCCCAAATGAAAGAAGCATTGGTACACTTCTTACTAAAGAAATCAAATGTAATACGAGAGAATACAACATCCACAAAGAGAAGCAATATTTTGACATTTATCAAAGCTCAAAAATTCATTCATAAATACTATACATCACATTTGAATTTCATATGCACAAAGACAATGAACTTCTTCAAAAACACTTGAGAAGTTGCAAAAATGATCCTTCATTGACTTCTTACATCAGTGTTATGGAGATAAAAATTTTGGACCCCTCAAATGTCCTTGAATTGTATACTTATACTTTTAAAACATAATTGCCACCAAATTCTTGAAAACTGATTCTTTTAAAGAACCTAAAAATAAAGTTCTTACAATATAAGCTTTTAAAACACAAGCTTTTAAAAATAAAGCATGACCATTGTTGAAGCGATTGAGTAGACGGGTATATGGGTGCATTGTTTGTTGCTGACACTTGTTGAGTAGACACCACATGTGCTTTATAATCTTTTAGTGCTTGTGTGGTAGCCAAGATATCTGCATGCTAGGGAATTGACAACATTTTTTGTTTGAAGCTTCCATAGGGCCTTGTTGTTGTGGATGGTGTCCATCTTAGTAATCACATTGGCAGGGGAATTCTCATGCCAAGATAATGAGGAGTCAATTGTAGCTAACTTCTTCACGGCTTCCTTGTTGAAAAATTGCTCACTAGATAGTGTATCAAACACTTTTAGGAATCCCTCCTTTAGCTCCTCTAGCATGGCCACACCATTATTGTCTCCTTTTATTAATTGACAACCAAAATCAAAGAATTCCTTAATAAAATCATTGTGGATGTGAGTACATTCTTTCATCAACTTATTTTATTCATGGAGGTTTGTCTTTAGGAAAGTGAGTTTCCATTCGATGCTCTTCTTCCACATGATGATCCTTGAATCCTCTTTGGATGGGATGATTTTCTCTATCACAACCTTTTTTAAACTCATGTCCAAAATTTCATCGAGGTCTCTATCAACTTGTTACCAGAGTGACTCTCCTTGTTTACAATTCGCTATCTATGTTTTGATGCAATTTCTCGACAATATAAAATCATCATAAACCTTCTTCAATTTCTCAATTAGAGGAGAACCTTTATTTTTGTCTCACCTATCCATTCTTGAGTAATTCTACCATAGTAGTTGTCCTTCTACACTTTACTCATCATTGCTTTTCCAACTACAGAATTTGAATCAAAAGAGACACCTACTTGACTAAGAGGTTGAGGAGAAGGATCTACTAGTGACTTAAGATAGTTGGACAATAGCTCCACCACTTTCTTCAATTCATTTGTCTTATTTGTCTTTCTCTATCCTCTCTAGCAACCTTGTGGCAATCACCTAAAAATTATGCATGTATTCATCCCTACTAAGCGGACCCAAATCTACTTTAGTTATATTATAGTTAGCTATGATTGCCTTAAAAGGATCCTTTTGCATAGATGGATGGGTGACTTCTATAAACAAATGCCCTGAGCCACTATCCTCCATCAACCTTGATGTTGTTTTAAGCTTTTTGACCTTAGGGGACTTCTGCAGAAGCTGACCTACTATATTATCATATGATAAATCAACAAGTATTGTTCTCCTCTTTCTGGATAAAGTATTTTCTAGCCAAGAAGGGGGAGAAATAATAACATTGAGAGTTTGAGGAGCCTTAGGTGTAGATAATTGAAGGGCTCTCTTTAGATGAGGGGTCTTTGTCACATTTTACAGATTGAAAGGATAAGAAGTTGGGGATTTACCTTTTTGTGCATTCCTCTTGGCCATATCTTGAGATAAGCTCAGTTGTTCTTCGAGAGCATCAACCCTCATCATCTCAATTTCTTATTCTTGTTCTTTTCCTTTCCTCCTGCTTCTTTTTCAGGTTCTTTGTTTGATCTCCTATATTGATGTCTTCTGGAGAACCTTCACCACATGTCCTTTCAAGATTTCTCCTCCTTTTAGGAGGCTCTTCCCATTCCCACTACCACTTGACCTTATTTTATGTTGTGTTTGAGGTGGTGCGGCTACTGAAGAGGATGTTCCCACTTGAATCAGATTGGTTTGTTCCCCTATTCTTTGTCTTCCCTTAGGTGGAGCTTTAGTAGACTCATCTTTCCTCTTAGAAAGCCATATTTGAGTCCTTTTCATGACTACTATAGTTTTAGTTTCCAAATCCTTACGTTATCTGAGACTCCAATCAATGGGCACCATGGGTTGTATTTGTACATTACTGGTATAGATGGGATCAATTAAATCGGTCTCATCTTCTACTCCTTCAACATCCTAGCCTAGTTTGAAGGTGATGATTTTCCTTAAGGTCATCCTCATCCAATTTCTACTCCTTACCTCATAATCATCAACACAATCAACCCAATAGTCTTCCAAGTGTGGCACATGATGAAAGCTCAGACCAAGATGAAGGTTATTCTTCACAAAATCCTTACTATCAAAAGGAAATCCTCTCTCATACAGGAGACATTATATTTTATAATATTTTTTTCAATATTGAGGGCGTTAGATTGAGACTTACATTGGAAAAACCCCAGACTAATGGGAAAGGGAATCCCTACTTTCTTCCTTTTCATGCACCTCTTGTTGACTTTTGCAATCTATCTACAAACCTCTAATAAGATGAATTTTTCTTTTGCATACTAAGGCAATTTGTGGGGTAGTCTATCATATCCTCCAACCCTCAAATATGAAAACCTCTAAAACTGAATAAAGAGACTACCATATTTGTTAACTAGTCGAAAAGCTTATGGAGAAACTCTTTGTTACAAGTCACCTTGTGATTCCTTGACCAACCTCATAGTGAACATGTCGTTGACCCTCCTGAAGTTCTTATAATTTCTCTCAAACTGCAATTTGAGATAATAATCATAAATTTGGATTTGATCATCATAGTCTTCAATGGGGTTCAATCTAGGCCAATGTCTCATGCATGCCAATGCATAAAAAGAGATATGAAGGCATGTAGAAAGATTTATTAAAAACAAATGCATATCATTTCATGTAACTTGGAAAAATACTATGTCCTAAGAAAAATAATTTGGACAAAGAAAACATCCATTCTTTGAAATCTTGGGCGTTCACACTCCCTTTCAATCTATGCAGAAGGACAATAATATCTAAAATTTTGTCTCAAAAGTGGGACCTAGATGCAAGTTCTTGGGTAATTGAGGTTTCCCCTTCTTTGGGTTTGTAAGCCATTCTTTTGCATGACATTTCTGAAATACCATTTCTTCTCAAAGAATCGGCCCTATGACAATGTAAAATTAAAATCTGCAAAAACCTCCCTTTCAGGCAACCTAAAATAGTTGCTAATGGTAGCTTTGTCAAGGGTTATCAACAAATTGTTATCATTGGTTCTAATTTCCCTAGTTTCGATATTATAGTAGCTTATACAATCCAAAACTAGGTTTATGTATTGCATGATCATCGAGAAAGCAATTGCTTCCAATAAACCACTCTCAACCAACCTCTGAGTAATAGGGGCTTTATCTAGTTTATTTATTCTCTCCCAAAATTCTCCTAAATTAACATGAACCAGCTTGGCGTCACCTATTTTTGGTAATGTGCTTTCCAATCCAAATAAATGTTCATACCCAAGATATTTATATTTCATTGTTGCTCAAATCCCAACTACCAAATTCTAGAAAAAAAATTCCATCGTTTTCCCTAGAAATACCGACTTCGCTTCGAGGAAATTCTTTAAATATGAGTAAATTTTAGTAGTTGGGAGAGTGTTAAGGAGTGTCAATCGTTTTATGATGTGCAAGCAATTTAGGTTAGATTCTCTTCTGCAATTCTTTTTTTCTGTAATTTAGCTCTTTTATGCTTTGAAACCTCAATTTTCTTCGTAAATGTGAAGAATAACTATGCTTTAAAGCACTTTAATCCCATGCAATTAGGCATTTATTTCACCCTCATTGGCTCTGACAACATTTAATCACCAATAGGTAGCCAACTAGGCACCAATTTTTAGCTTCATGTTGTGCTAGAGAGAGTTGGGTTTTTAAAAGGCTTTTGAAACCATATCGAAGTTCGAAAAAGGTTCAAAACCTTAATCAACTTCTCCTTTAAGCATTTTCTTCTCTTCTTTCGTGAATTTTTTATTTAATGAGAAACGGTCTTAAGCTACAAGTTGGGGTTTACTGAAGTTATGGGAACCAGTTTGCTGAAGTTATGGGAACCATGTTGGGGCCCAAGCAAACATCACAACTTAGATTGATGTTGATGAAGACTAAAGAATAAATTAATATTTCTCTCCTTCGTTCAAAAAGAGAAAATTTTATAGTTTGACATCATAGCTTGACACGATTATGAAACCTCATCATCTCCCAACGATAGTTGTTAAACTGAGTCAAAATCTCACCTTCCTTCTTTTTGAACTCTTTTTGCTTCCAAGAGAAGTTTCTTCAGAGGAATGATAAGTTTCGAAAACCGCTGCAATTTTTGAAAGGGTTCTAACAACTTTATGAGAGGCTGACTCTTTTGAGACTTGACTTTGAGTGACTTGAGGCAAAACAAACCAACAATGAACTTAATCAAAAAAGACACGAGTTGTGTAAACCCTTTCAAGAGCTGACAAATTTTTGGAAACCTTGTCGGTACCCGACGAAAATAATTATGAAGGATAACTTTAAGTGAAATGGCTAAGTATGAAGACTTTACATGTATGGTTGACTTTGAGAAACTTTTGAAGATAGAGAATACGCAAACTTACCAAAACCAAAAGTAAACCTTGAACAATGATACCAACTATGACAGGCCAAAATGAGAGCAACAATTGGCTCTGACTAGGGACGCAAGCTGACAAGGATGCAAAAGGACCTATAATCTCTCGTCTTCCATTGGGTGATACAAAAAAGAATATACGACTCAAAGACATCAACCAAAGGACCAAGACACACCAAAATTCCTAAGCTACTAATATACAAGAACATTGGATACCTATTTAACATTTGGTACAACTTGAGGTCTTGCCCATTATATGGCAGTGGCAAGATGGTACCATCTGGATAAGGTAATTTGAATGCATTGTTTCGACATGTTTGATGGATTTTGAAAAGACCTTTTCATAAGGAGTCAAACTTTCCATGAGCACCTTTAGGTTCCCTTCTTTTATCCCATAGTAGCACCAGATCTCCTTCCATGAGATTCCTAGGCCTAGCCCTTCTATAAAAAATCTTCTTTACTCAAGCTCGATGAAGAGTGATTCTATCTACCATGTCTTCCCTTTGTTCCTCCAACTTGCTAAGATACATGATTCTTTTCTCTGGGGAATCCTGAAATTGTTGATCTTCTAGAACAACCTACAACTTTAGAAATGATAATTCTAAGGGCAAAGGTAAGACTAGACCAATACCATAAACTAACTCAAAAGAGACATCCCAATCACCCTCTTTGGATTCTATCTACCCATAAAGCTTCATATCAATTTTTATGCCAATTCTTTTGATTTTCATCCACAAGCTTTTTCATTATTGACACCAAATTCTTATTACTAGATTCAGCTTGACCATTACCTTGGGGGAAATAATCAGACGAATGAGCTAGGTAAATTCCATTTTCATAACAAAGCAGAACAACCTCTGAAGATGAGAAATTGGTTGCATTGTATGTCACCAACTTTTGAGGAACTCCAAAATGTACCAAAATGTTTTCTTTAATAAAATTGTAGACTATGTCTGAGGTGGTACACTTGACAGGTATAGCTTCAACCCATTTAGTAAAATAGTTTGTAGTTGTCAGGATATGGGTGTGGCCAGCACCTGAAGAAGGATTAATTGGCCCTATGAAATCTAACCCCCACTGTTGAAAAGGTTCCTCAATCACTACTAATCTCAAAGGGAGAGCAACAAGCTAAGGTTTACCAACAAACTAATTACACTTGTTGCACCTAGATACCCAATAATAAGCATCCTTAAACATACTTGACAAGTAATAACATTGTCGAAGGATTTTGAAGGTAGTTACTAAAGATGAGAAGTGACCTCCATAGGCCTTATTATGGAAAGATTCCAATAGTTTATGTTGTTGATCCTTATCCACACATCTCAAGAAAGTCCCATCTAAAGCTCTCTTGTATAATGTATCATTCCAAATCACATACTTGGATGCTTTCAGTTTGAGATTTCTTTTCTCCCTTGGGGATAAATGTGCGGGACATTCCCCATAAGTGAGGTAATATGCCACATTAGAAAACCATGGGTCTTGCAAGCTCACAAATAAAACCATTAGATATTCCTTTTCAGCTTCTAGTTCATTCTTAGTGATAAGTTTTATAAGATTTGGCTATGGAGATAGCCACCCAAGATCTAAAGGCCTATGAAAAACACAAAATACTCAGAAGATCAATATGACAAGAATAAATTGTATTCCTATCAATGAATGCAATAAAATCAAATTGGGTTCATGTATAATGTGTGAAAGACCCTTGGTTATATAGCCAAGGTGAGACATATGATTAAACAAGATCATGACAAGTGTCTTAATCCTATGACATGAGACAAATAATGATGAATCACTTAGGAAATAATGATAAAATTCATCATAATATTATGGCAAGTGTCTTAATCTTATGATATGAGACATAAAGTTATAAAATCCTATGTGAAACCTAAGTAAACTTAAGTGATAGGATGTGAAAGGGACCTAATAGTGGAATTAGTTAGGTAATATCCCTATTCACACCAACACCCCCCCCCCTTAAGTGCAATTTAGGGGGAACAAAACCCATGCACACATGCAAAGATGGGTCCTAGATACCAAGCTTGATGAGGTGCCCATGTACAAATACAATTTATCACAAACGAAGAAAAAAAGAAAACCCAGTGGGAAAAAACTCCCCCCAAAAGAGAGAAAAACAAGAAAAATGATCTCTAGAAGTTGTGAAGGACAAAACCCCATGAGGAAAAAGTCCCCCCTATAAGAGAGAATGAAGAGAGAAGATCAAGTAACCCACTTTGAATGTATGATCTCCTACACTAATGGTGGATGCTCAACATGGAACCCTAAAGATGGTCCAAGATCATCGAAAAACATTCCTCCCCTTAGGAAGAAGTAAAACCAATGATACACACAAGATTGCTTCCCATTCTAAAAAAGGAATATGAGGGAAGAAGGATGTAAGTCTTTGCTCAAATGTCACAATGTCAGGACTCTCAATTTTAACTAAAGAAGGGACAATGTAGAACAATGAGAAGACTAATGTAGAGCATATGGACAAAAACTGATGATGAGTCCTCCAAATGCCACTCCAAAAAAAATGTCAAACTATGACAAACACTGATAGAAATAATCAGGTACCACTACAAAAGATGTCAACATAAATGGCGACTAAGCTAAAATTGTCAACTCATGAGTAACTACAAAATCTATCAATGAAGAACTGTAGAGGAATCTACACTGCAACAAGAATATGGTCAGAATCAAGGAGACAACTGCATGAGTATCAACTTAGACACTCTCCTGACAGATTGGTATATCCATATCTCAACTAGAGATAGGTACCAAGTCTTTGTATGTAGATATTGACTTTCTAAATATAGGTAGATTGCTTCCATAATATGAGTGTCTATATGGTATCTAGTCTATCACACCGAAATGCATGAGTAACCAACCACTGCATTCACTATGTATATAGGAACATTGAATACATAGATCAATCCAAAGAAGCATGAAATACAATAGAGTCCACTGAAATAGAAAGATTGTGGCACTTTCTTT
>VDFB02283723.1:0-48753 GCA_007258455.2 Sequoia sempervirens | reverse complement strand
GCTCTCTTCTCCGATAGCCTGACATCATGTGATGCTTGTATATGTGTATAGGGCATGATAGCATAAACTCTAAGGGTATGCATAATAGACATATGATAAAATGCAAGATCAATATATCTCCTATTATCTTTTATGCAAAAGAAAGTAGCATTGAATGATTCATAGATAGCCAACCAGAGATCTAATTTCGCTGAATGCAATGATTTGATGCCCTGAACGGATGAGATTGGGATTATGAACCAGACATATTTGGTGTAATGTAACCTCCTTAGACTTGAGTTCTTAATTGAAAGAGGTCAATAAATTGCACATCTAATACTACAGTGTGCTAAACTGACATTGTAGAAAGTTTATCCTTCAATAACAAGGAAAAAAAATGGAATAAAGAAAAATAGCACATTGTAAGACCAAGAGACATAAAACCCCATGAAACTTTAACTTGAAAGCATACACTGCAAGCCACAAGATTAGCAGGGACCATTTGACTAATTTACACTTTGTTAATGCTTGCTACATGAGCTTGTCAACTTTAATGTATTTATTATTATTATATATTTTTATTGTTTACTTGTATAAAACCACTGATTCATTGTCAAATTTTTTATGTCACAAATTCACAATTAGCTATAGTCAACTACATTTATAGTGCTAATCTACTTCAATAAATTCAGACAACTTTCTTTCAAAACAGAATATCACAGTAAAAAAAAATATTATCAAGCACAAATTGCAACTCGAATCATCTTGCATAAAAAGTTCACAAAGGTTACCAATTATGAAAAATGTTTGCAAGGACACAAGTATTCCAAAAGTTTATATTATCAAACAGGGAGGAACTTTTTTAATCCAATAAATGTTATATCTTTCCTGTTTTCCAACTTCTGCTCTCAAGGAAATATGGCAAATAGCCAGGCTTCATCTAAGTACTATGGGGTTTTGCTATTTTACAATTATTCTTACCATTTTCTTTTAACATGTCTTCTGACTGCAAGACTAGTTGCAATCAAATAGTTTTCAGTAATTATAATACATGCCATGTAAATTTCATGTACATTTTTGTGTCAATTGCCATGGCACAACTGCATCCTTTTACCCATCTATAAAATATATGGACCACAGAAATACCTTTAGGCATTCTGTTAGCAAAATTCTAAGACACTTACTTCCCCCCGGCTTGGACAAAAATGTTTTAATTTAGCGACAACTAATTAATGGTTCCAAAGCATAAACCACCAAATTCATGTTGGGGAAGAGGTCCCCTTATCCAAAGTTACATCTCTTGGTGATAATATTTAAATCAGATATAGCTGTACTCTCTTTCATATACTCTGATACCTTGTTTCAAAATAACTTTCTTGCCAATAGCAATTATCTCAAGTGACACAACCCCTGATAACTCTGCTACAACTTTTCTTCATCAATCAAAGTAATCATCATCATAATCATCTCTACTGGTTAAGTTTCTGATTACATTTCCAATAAATACGAGCATAAGTAGAAGTCCAAAAAATTCGAAGCCTCCCCCAACACCAATGGCAACGCTTGGTCCAGGAGCAAAAAATGAGAATGGAGACCATCCCCAACCGCCAAAGAAGGGTGTGCCATATCCATAACCTCCAAAGATAGGGGGCGCTATAGGGGGGTTAATGAATACATTTGTCCTGTATGAACAAGCAATGTTAGAAGATGCAAGACAACATTTCTAGACAAAAACAATCAGTGGTTCCCTTGAGTATGCAGAGCTTCAGGTCTAATACAATGAGAAGAAAATTGAGGACACTTACAAAATCAAACTGGTCTGCAAAACATATTTCATGAGAGAAATTTCCACTGATTGAACATTTTAGCAGCATGTATAGGGAATAAAGGCCTTTTTTACGAGCTATTATTTGCCAATTATTATCACAAATACAAAAAAATAAAATTTTACCAATTCCCAACTTTTCCAAAAAGTATATTTGTCTAGTTTTCACATGAAATTTACATAATGTTATTAGATTTGACAATAGCCACGTGTATTAACAGTAAAACTTATGTTTTTCTTCTTAAGTAACTTATTAATTCATCAGTGTTTCTCCATGTTTTAGGGATGGGGGGCATGGTTTTGGGGACTGTATTTTTATAATAAGATAATATAAATATACTCATATTTGAATTTATAAAAATAAATTGACTTAAAATAATTAAAACTAACTTAAACAAACTAAGAGAAGCCGGAGTTTAAAAGAGTTTGGGCTTTAGGTTTGAATTCATTTCAAGGATGGCAATGTATTTATGGTTTTAGTTGTATTTTTAGGGTGGGGGGTCTTACTGGCCTGTCTTTAAGGTCTGTTTTTGCTTTTTTTTTTTTTTTAAATCATGGCCTTTTTATGCTGGAGAGCCATAGGGGACACCCTGGAGTCCCAGAGCCATTCAAGGGACCCTAGAGCATTCACCTAAAAAATAGAAAATGCAGGGTAACCCCCTTTTGAGGGGACATCTCCAAAAGAAGGCAAAAAAATTGGGGATGGTGGGGCCTCGGGGGGATAAGTGAGTGTAGATTTCTTGTTCCTGTCATTTGTCCTTGAAACATCTTGGATATTCAAGATGAGTGTCCTTGGGGATGCATCCCCATGGACAACAGTGAATAATTATTTTTTCAGCATTCCATGGGAATGCGTCCCTGGAGTCCAGATGATATCCTGGGGGACTCTAGAACTTGAAGGAGATGTCAGGTTTTTACAGGACTGCTGAACCTGCTCTATTTGCCATTTGGTGCATTATTTTCTTTTAGCAACTTTTTCAGGAAAAAGCTGCTAAAAGTCCCTAAAAAGATGTTGAAATTATTTTGATACCACACTCCGTTGGCCTCAAAATTTGGCAAATTTTTTGCCTTCCTTGAAACTGCATCCCATTTTTCCTCATTGAGGAAACTCAAAGCAGCACTGCTTTTTCAAACTGAAAAGATTTGAAAATGTTCTCGTCCTTTAAACTTTTCCTTCTTGTGGGTTCAATGGATGTCTACCTTACAGAGAAGATCCCTTAAACATCTCTTTATCAAAAGATTAGGAGGGGTTTTAGCCTTGAATCTTTATACTCTAGATTTCTCTATAGTATGAAATTCTTTAAATTCATATGGATATACAGCCCTCCTGTTCAAGCAAAACCTCAAAGCAAAGCACTTGATTTTAATCTGTGCAATGGCTAGAGGGTATTTCTTTGCAACAAAACTACCATGAAACAGATATCACAAAATTTGCAATGTACCTATACTTCTCAATGTTCTCATCACAGAATCGCCCCACATCCCCAAGATATACACCAAAATTGCAAGGTACAAATGAATAAGAAATACAGAAAATATCAAAATGGAGAATTCTTTGAACCATGAGGGATGTGGAGATATATCAGGTAAGAAGCACGCTATGAATTATCTTTCTTTGTGAACAAATTATTCCACGTAAAAGGTCAGTCAGATGAGTATAAAGAAATTATATCATGATATTAGATATCACATACATTGCACAAAGGACATAAAAATACAAGCAGTTCGGCAAACAATCTGTTTAACTTCATTGATTCAACCTTAGATATACTTAAGATGCTGTCCATACCAGAAGTACTACCTGTGGTACTCAAATCTCATTACATTATTAATTTATATGTTGACAATTGACATACTTCTAAGATAAGACAAAGATTTGTTGGGATTAAGAAGTCTAAACCTTTGCAAGTCCTAGCATTAATGTTGTTAATTAATTATTTATTTTAGCCTATGTATTTATTTCTTGTGATGTCACTTTGTGGGACCTACTTTGGCGAGGTGGCAACTTACATGGCAAGTGACCAGGATGACATGCATCCTAATTTGGTGGAGATAGGTGTCCCACTTAGTGGACCCCACTGTAAGCTATTTTAGTGGAATTTGTCATAAGTTGTAAGAGTTGAACTATGACAGCTGCTATGACAGATTATGACACAACTATAACAGTTTGTATGACAGTGTAAGAGTCGTGACTAGTGAAATTGTGGCACGTGTCAGTCTTGCATGTGGTAGGTGCTATGCATGTCAAGTGGGACCTCTTGCATACATGCAAATGCCTTTGCATGTTGAGATTGGCTGCAGTTTGCATAAGTAGGTGAAGGTAGGTGCCTTGCATGTTATCCTTTCTATTTGCATGCATGCAGTGAAGAGGATGTTAACACATGGCAGTTTTGGGCGTCCATCTTTGAGCTCTATAAATATGGGTGTTTGCTTGAGGAGTTGTGTGAGGAGATTTTTTTTTTGCAGGGTTATGCTCTTGAATTTTCTCTAGAAGAGCAAGATGTAATCTCCATGTTAAGGCTGTGAGCCTGCAAGTGTATTGTAACTTGTTTGTTGTAGATTAATACATTGGTTCGATGTTTTGGAGTGTGGGGTCTTTTTACCCAAAAAGGGTTTTCCCCACGTATATTGGTGTTTCTTCTCTTCTATCTATCTTTCTTCTATTCTTCTCCTTCCATATTCTTGAGGTATTAATTTACATGCCATTATGCTGCCGAAATTTACTTAGATCTGCAAACTACATTATCTTTCCTCTAAGGGCTAATGTGATGGGAAATCAACTATTTATGTTTCTGCTTTAAGGCATAGTAGTATGTTCTTGTATCTAGCTGTTGAAATCTACTTTAAAAGAAACATAAGATACTGAAGGTGCACTTGTTCTCCGAGGTCTTTTTGGGTTCATCTTTCCCTTTTCAAGATGCACATGGTATAGCTACTTTTCCATTTACAATAATCAACAATGAGCTGTAGTTGATCTCAATTGAACGCCCCTGCTACTCGTAATGTTTGTGGTATGTTGGAATCATTTGTTCATTGCAATTGCAGTTCACAATTTTCACGGTTCATCTCTTTAGACTCAAGTTTATTTAATATGCCACTCTCAGTCCTAATGGTGTGCATCTGTTCACCGCTATGTAACTTCTTCCATGATTAAGTAGTTCACTCTATTGCTCTTGTAACTTGTTATCACTTAGAACCAGTCCATATGTACTCCTTGTGTAGGAAGACTAGCAAAGCTAGGCTCACTCTCTAATTTGATCACATGAAAGAAAAGCAACATTGTAAATCTTAAACTTACAAAGACATGCATACGTGCATGCACACAAACAGACAGATTTATTCTGCCTACTGCTCATGCCTCGCCCCTAAGGGAAGGGGGTAAGAGGGCGATTCCTATCTTCCCACAAATGGGTCTCATATGCCATGTTAACGTGCTGGCTAGGCTATGATCTAAAAAACCACCCTTTTTGAATTTGGTTGGTTGATGATAATCTATAATAATTAATTGCAAGATTATAGTTATTATTTGTTGTTGTCTATGTAAATTTGCTAGGTATCTATATAATGTACCCGCCTCAAAAATAGCATACCGATCATGGCATAGAAACAAATCCATGTTTTGAGCCCTTATCAAGATACAATATCAGCTGATCCTAATACGATCTTACTTACTGTTTCTTCAAGATTGTCAACTATCCCCCGCATCGTTTCCAAGTTGAATATATGCCCTTCTAAATGTTTACCTAAATTTCTGGCTTATGGTGGACATTCGCCATCCCTGTTTTCTATGCTTTCCACATCAAAGTTCGACTCTTGTTGTAAAACTCTACTAGTATATGGAATACATGTTCATCTGGAAATGTCTCCAATATATCTCTCCCTCCATTGGAAATCAAAAGCCAATTTTAATTCTATCCTATCTAGGATATACCACACAAAGCAAGCCCTGATTTTTTGTTGAGCTTTGTCATGGAGGCACAAAATTAAAATAATATACAAGAAAAATAGGAATTCCCCTGCCCACAGATGGGTGGATCTCATATGCCATATCCACCATCCTAGCTAGGCTGGGACATAGAAAGCACTTCTTTAACCTTCACCTATATTTTCACAAACAGTTCTGAGTAGCTACAACAGTACTTTCCCCCTGATTGACAATGGGACATTCCAGACATGCTGCTCCCAGATGTGGAATTTGTGTCGAGACCTATCAGAACATGTTGGCCATTTGTTTGATTGAAATATAACGGTTTCTGTTCCAAAAAGAAATCCTGATGACATCTTCTTTACCAGTTTTCCAGAAGATTGCTGTCATCACTCATCAGGACTCTTTAGTATTGCATTAAAGGGCTATACTATAGAGAAACAGACAAAGGAGAGCAGATACCATTGGAAAGACAGGTCCACCAATGAAGAAAGCTACAAAGTTAAAGAGTTTGCAATAGGTATCATAAGAGATAACAATCGTCTCAAGTAATATTTTACTAATGGCTATTGTGAACAGGCAAGTCAAAATTGAGATGGAAAAATTGCAGTAAGAAGTGCACTATCTATTGTGCATTATTTAAGTCCGCACTTTTCCTTCCCTCTTCTATTGGAATGAGTATTGCATGATTTGACTTCAAACATGGTCTCATAGATAATGGCCTGATCATCGGAGATAAGATGCAAACAAATTCTGCAAATAAATTAATGGAGGAAAGGCAGAGCTAAGATCTCTAATAGAAGCTTATATGTTATGATGCAATTAAACGATGTCCATGTTTCAAAGTACCTTTTGGTGGGTGTGCACCAGCCCTTGGCAAGATGGTACTACTGACTTAAGATTGTACCAATTCATAAAAGAAATCACCTGCCTAGTGAGCGGTATTCAATAGATTCAAGATGGTACTAATGTTCTTCACATGAATAATATGATGCAACTGACTCAATAGTCAATATATTCTTCGCCCCCATTCCCATGGGAAATACCATCATAAGAGACTTAAGTTGGGAGCCTGTGCAACCTTCCATTATTCGCCATGAGTTTTTGTATCATTTAAATTTGAACAAGGGATCAAAGCTAATGGTCTAATTGATGGTTTTATGAGACGACAATTCTGTAGATTATTCAGCTGACAAGAGGAAAGAATTAAGAGCTCTATTTGGCACTCAAAGAGCTTATTAGATGTAGATGTTCAAAGCCCAGTTCACGGGCTATGCAACGGACATTGCCAAGAAAGTCTCGGTGGCCTGGGGACAACACCAAATCACAGAGGGAACTGCCAACGTAAAAAACTAAATAGGATCAAAACAGTCGTAAACTTTCCATGCACAGCATGATGCGATTCACTTAAGAAGCTCTATGTCTCACTCAAAGGAAAAACCCCATCTTTCAAACATTTATATAGCTTAGATGGCTGAGTAAAAATATCCTACAATTCACTTGCAACCAAACATGTTTAAGATTAATCAGACAGCATCCATGTCAAACGCTATATAATTCAATTGGGTCAGTAAAAATTAGAGACAGACACCGTTAATTCACATGTACTCAAACAAAATGTTCAAGACCAGTCAGAGAATATTCATGTCAATGGCAACTTTGAGATATTTTGTTGTAGTATCTTTGAAGCAAGGCTGAACACACCTAGAGTTATTTATTCTGGGACCAGAAGACCTCGGTGCAGAGCTGGGAGGAGGTCTTGAACGAAAGGCTTGACCTCCAACACGTCCTCCACTCTTGGCAGCCATGGCATCCCCTGGTGCTCCCACTATCAAAACCCCTGCTGCAAAGGCTGCCACTGCCATCTTGGCTAAGCCCTCACCATCCCATCTTTTAACATTCTCCTTACTCTCACTGCCAATTGAAACAAAATAAATTTGAGAAAATCCTCAGTAAATTCATTAAGAAAAAACCACCAAGTCATATTAAATACCTTAAAGAGGCAGTGTGATCTTCCTCAGGAGGGGCTGAACAATGGCAGAGCAAAAGTCTTTGCTTATGTCTTGGACTTCTGCTATAACAGTTCAATTTTACATGAACACTTGCCAGTCCAGGAGGGGTGTGCATCAAAGAGTGTGTCAATGCCATAATACTCAAACTTCGATGAAATCTAGAACAACTGAGCTTTTGCCTGGAAATGGATTTGCAGGAAATGGCGTTGAGAAATTTATCCAGTACTCTGGATGATTAGATTTATTGGTGATTGGGTAGACTCTGGGATAGAAAATGCCACTTGGCAAAATCATAGTGGCGCACGTCCCTAAAGTCTAGAATTTGGGATATTTTGGGACAGATCTTCTAGAGGGTTTCATCATACGCGTGGATGATTGTGGTGGGAATTTTTTCTTCTGTAGGATATAAATTTATGGAGTCCTTTTTGTGGGAAAGATTCATAAGAAGATATATTTGTTCCAATTGTTGCAAAATTGTAAAATATATTTATAATTCCGGGTTCTATTTTAATATGGTAAAATTGAAAAGGAATAAATTATTGTTATTTTTAATTAATTTAAATTAAATAAACAATTGATAGAACATTTAGTAAATTATACACTTAAGAATTTAATAGTTTAGAAAATTTAAATATATTTATCCGTTTAAAAATAGTATTTATTATTTTTAAATATAAATTTTAATTTTTAGTTAAGAATTATTTTATTTATTTAAAGAACAATATAACTTTTAATTATTTTGTTTTGTTTTTACTTATATATTATTTTATTTTTTATTAAGAATTATTTTTATGTTATTTTATTTCAATAATTTTATGTGTTATTTTATTTCTTAAAATACATAATTTTTCAATTACAAAAAAGTTATTTTTATAATTTTTAAAAATAAAATAAATTATTTATTTCAAATATTGACTTATTAAATACATAATTAATTTTTACATAAGAGATGTATTACTTACATTTATTTATATAAGAGATTTTATTTTATTTATTACATGTTGGTTGACAGATTTGTCCTTTTGAAAATTAACTCAAATGGACTTTTGTTTGTCCAAAAAGAAAGACAAATAAGCAACGAATAGTTAGAGAGATATCATTTCATTGGTGATCTTTCTCTTAAGTTTGATTGAGGTGCAACTCCCTCGTAAGATATAAATTTAGATTTTTTGAATGTTTTAAAAAATGTGAGTATACTTTTAACTAGAAAGTAGTAAAGGCGAGCTAACATTTGCTCATAGCCATGATACAAATGTAGTCAGAATAGACTTTTAAATACATTAACCAAAACATGAAAGGCGAATGTCACCAATATCACAACTCAAAGATTGGATTATTAGTAATAGATGAATGGATTAAATGAACTTCAACTTCATAGCATAGACACACAAATTAGTTATGCATAATCATATTCCATTAGCGAATAAATCAAGTTTATTTATCAATCTCATAAAAAGTGTGTTTCAAATCAAATAAATCAAAGCAGTCTATGTGCTTTGATTAATCGTCAAAACTTATTTAATTGAAATCCAATTCTATTTCTATATACTTTGATTTGATTTACGATCTGTCAGTCAAATTGATCAAATCATCTTAATCATCATTATCCAATATTCACATTAAATCTGTCTCCTTACTTACATTCTACAGATTTGTACTTGCACATAGTGCATTTAATTGATTTATCAAAATCTTTATTTTCAAGCTTGGCATAAAGAATAATGCCCAGGTTTGAATCTCCCCAAGTGGACATGTACACCGAGCACACTGGGCACATATGCCACACTTAAACCGTGTCTTCCTCTCATTTGTTCGTAGTCCCATCCCTTCATATTTGGCACTCTTAGCTTTGAAAATCCTTAAATAGGACTTCATCCTCAAGCAAATCCTCCATCATCTCCACAAATTGATGCAAGGTCATTCTCTTTGAGAACTGATCTTGTCCATTTATCATCTCCATATCCATAGCAATTTCATCACTAGCTTATCAATCAAGGATTGGGAAAGGGCTTCTTTCCATAGAAGCACCAATCCACTATAAGATGCTACTTTGATCATTAGAATGATGCCTTTCTATGTTTTGCTTGTTTCTTTGGCAACATTCTTGTGATTAGATGAATCTTATGAGGATCTTTGTTTGCTTTGAAATCAAACTTAAATCAGGTTTGACCTTAGAAGGGGCGTATGAGGAGCTCATAAATGCTGCGGTGGATGCATGTCCACTTGGGGAGATTGAGACACGGAGAATATTCTCCCTTTGTACCCAGTTGAAATAAAGGGTTGCAGTGATCAGACAATGCGATTTCATGTGCAGGTAGCTAGGCATGAAGAATGCGAAAGTGGTGGTTAACATTGTCATAGTTGGAGTGGGTGTGGGATGATTGACCAATTTGACTTGATTTGGGGTTCATCCGTCAAGAAGAAATATGGAGTGGTCGGTCATCAAAGTCGTTGTTAATTAAAGGATGATCGATAGGATCAGTTGTTATTGGTGGTAACATTTTGGGAGATGATAAATAAACGTTATTCTTGAATAGAATATGATGTCTGTCTGTTCGTCTCTTTGGAAGCAGTAACACTTGTTTGTGTTTGTTTAGGGGCCGACTTTCATATTGATTCAAAATTTTGGTTTTGGATGCCCAGTGGAAGAAGTACATTAGTACACTTCTTACTAAAGAAATCAAATGTAATACGAGAGAATACAACATCCACAAAGAGAAGCAATATTTTGACATTTATCAAAGCTCAAAAATTCATTCATAAATACTATGCATCACATTTGAATTTCATATGCACAAAGACAATGAACTTCTTCAAAAACACTTGAGAAGTTGCAAAAATGATCCTTCATTGACTTCTTACATCAGTGTTATGGAGATAAAAATTTTGGACCCCTCAAATGTCCTTGAATTGTATACTTATACTTTTAAAACATAATTGCCACCAAATTCTTGAAAACTGATTCTTTTAAAGAACCTAAAAATAAAGTTCATTACAATATAAACTTTTAAAACATAAGCTTTTAAAAATAAAGCACGATCATTGTTGAAGCGGCTGAGTAGACGGGTATATGGGTGCATTGTTTGTTGCTGACACTTGTTGAGTAGACACCACATGTGCTTTATAATCTTTTAGTGCTTGTGTGGTAGCCAAGATATCTGCATGCTAGGGAATTGACAACATTTTTTGTTTGAAGCTTCCATAGGGCCTTGTTGTTGTGGATGGTGTCCATCTTAGTAATCACATTGGCAAGGGAATTCTCATGCCAAGATAATGAGGAGTCAATTGTAGCTAACTTCTTCACGGCTTCCTTGTTGAAAAATTGCTCACTAGATAGTGTATCAAACACTTTTAGGAATCCCTCCTTTAGCTCCTCTAGCATGGCCACACCATTATTGTCTCCTTTTATTAATTGACAACCAAAATCAAAGAATTCCTTAATAAAATCATTGTGGATGTGAGTACATTCTTTCATCAACTTATTTTATTCATGGAGGTTTGTCTTTAGGAAAGTGAGTTTCCATTCGATGCTCTTCTTCCACATGATGATCCTTGAATCCTCTTTGGATGGGATGATTTTCTCTATCACAACCTTTTTTAAACTCATGTCCAAAATTTCATCGAGGTCTCTATCAACTTGTTACCAGAGTGACTCTCCTTGTTTACAATTCGCTATCTATGTTTTGATGCAATTTCTCGACAATATAAAATCATCATAAACCTTCTTCAATTTCTCAATTAGAGGAGAACCTTTATTTTTGTCTCACCTATCCATTCTTGAGTAATTCTACCATAGTAGTTGTCCTTCTACACTTTACTCATCATTGCTTTTCCAACTACAGAATTTGAATCAAAAGAGACACCTACTTGACTAAGAGGTTGAGGAGAAGGATCTACTAGTGACTTAAGATAGTTGGACAATAGCTCCACCACTTTCTTCAATTCATTTGTCTTATTTGTCTTTCTCTATCCTCTCTAGCAACCTTGTGGCAATCACCTAAAAATTATGCATGTATTCATCCCTACTAAGCGGACCCAAATCTACTTTAGTTATATTATAGTTAGCTATGATTGCCTTAAAAGGATCCTTTTGCATAGATGGATGGGTGACTTCTATAAACAAATGCCCTGAGCCACTATCCTCCATCAACCTTGATGTTGTTTTAAGCTTTTTGACCTTAGGGGACTTCTGCAGAAGCTGACCTACTATATTATCCTATGATAAATCAACCAGTATTGTTCTCCTCTTTCTGGATAAAGTATTTTCTAGCCAAGAAGGGGGAGAAATAATAACATTGAGAGTTTGAGGAGCCTTAGGTGTAGATAATTGAAGGGCTCTCTTTAGATGAGGGGTCTTTGTCACATTTTACAGATTGAAAGGATAAGAAGTTGGGGATTTACCTTTTTGTGCATTCCTCTTGGCCATATCTTGAGATAAGCTCAGTTGTTCTTCGAGAGCATCAACCCTCATCATCTCAATTTCTTATTCTTGTTCTTTTCCTTTCCTCCTGCTTCTTTTTCAGGTTCTTTGTTTGATCTCCTATATTGATGTCTTCTGGAGAACCTTCACCACATGTCCTTTCAAGATTTCTCCTCCTTTTAGGAGGCTCTTCCCATTCCCACTACCACTTGACCTTATTTTATGTTGTGTTTGAGGTGGTGCGGCTACTGAAGAGGATGTTCCCACTTGAATCAGATTGGTTTGTTCCCCTATTCTTTGTCTTCCCTTAGGTGGAGCTTTAGTAGACTCATCTTTCCTCTTAGAAAGCCATATTTGAGTCCTTTTCATGACTACTATAGTTTTAGTTTCCAAATCCTTACGTTATCTGAGACTCCAATCAATGGGCACCATGGGTTGTATTTGTACATTACTGGTATAGATGGGATCAATTAAATCGGTCTCATCTTCTACTCCTTCAACATCCTAGCCTAGTTTGAAGGTGATGATTTTCCTTAAGGTCATCCTCATCCAATTTCTACTCCTTACCTCATAATCATCAACACAATCAACCCAATAGTCTTCCAAGTGTGGCACATGATGAAAGCTCAGACCAAGATGAAGGTTATTCTTCACAAAATCCTTACTATCAAAAGGAAATCCTCTCTCATACAGGAGACATTATATTTTATAATATTTTTTTCAATATTGAGGGCGTTAGATTGAGACTTACATTGGAAAAACCCCAGACTAATGGGAAAGGGAATCCCTACTTTCTTCCTTTTCATGCACCTCTTGTTGACTTTTGCAATCTATCTACAAACCTCTAATAAGATGAATTTTTCTTTTGCATACTAAGGCAATTTGTGGGGTAGTCTATCATATCCTCCAACCCTCAAATATGAAAACCTCTAAAACTGAATAAAGAGACTACCATATTTGTTAACTAGTCGAAAAGCTTATGGAGAAACTCTTTGTTACAAGTCACCTTGTGATTCCTTGACCAACCTCATAGTGAACATGTCGTTGACCCTCCTGAAGTTCTTATAATTTCTCTCAAACTGCAATTTGAGATAATAATCATAAATTTGGATTTGATCATCATAGTCTTCAATGGGGTTCAATCTAGGCCAATGTCTCATGCATGCCAATGCATAAAAAGAGATATGAAGGCATGTAGAAAGATTTATTAAAAACAAATGCATATCATTTCATGTAACTTGGAAAAATACTATGTCCTAAGAAAAATAATTTGGACAAAGAAAACATCCATTCTTTGAAATCTTGGGCGTTCACACTCCCTTTCAATCTATGCAGAAGGACAATAATATCTAAAATTTTGTCTCAAAAGTGGGACCTAGATGCAAGTTCTTGGGTAATTGAGGTTTCCCCTTCTTTGGGTTTGTAAGCCATTCTTTTGCATGACATTTCTGAAATACCATTTCTTCTCAAAGAATCGGCCCTATGACAATGTAAAATTAAAATCTGCAAAAACCTCCCTTTCAGGCAACCTAAAATAGTTGCTAATGGTAGCTTTGTCAAGGGTTATCAACAAATTGTTATCATTGGTTCTAATTTCCCTAGTTTCGATATTATAGTAGCTTATACAATCCAAAACTAGGTTTATGTATTGCATGATCATCGAGAAAGCAATTGCTTCCAATAAACCACTCTCAACCAACCTCTGAGTAATAGGGGCTTTATCTAGTTTATTTATTCTCTCCCAAAATTCTCCCAAATTAACATGAACCAGCTTGGCGTCACCTATTTTTGGTAATGTGCTTTCCAATCCAGATAAATGTTCATACCCAAGATATTTATATTTCATTGTTGCTCAAATCCCAACTACCAAATTCTAGAAAAAAAATTCCATCGTTTTCCCTAGAAATACCAACTTCGCTTCGAGGAAATTCTTTAAATATGAGTAAATTTTAGTAGTTGGGAGAGTGTTAAGGAGTGTCAATCATTTTATGATGTGCAAGCAATTTAGGTTAGATTCTCTTCTACAATTCTTTTTTTCTGTAATTTAGCTCTTTTATGCTTTGAAACCTCAATTTTCTTCGTAAATGTGAAGAATAACTATGCTTTAAAGCACTTTAATCCCATGCAATTAGGCATTTATTTCACCCTCATTGGCTCTGACAACATTTAATCACCAATAGGTAGCCAACTAGGCACCAATTTTTAGCTTCATGTTGTGCTAGAGAGAGTTGGGTTTTTAAAAGGCTTTTGAAACCATATCGAAGTTCGAAAAAGGTTCAAAACCTTAATCAACTTCTCCTTTAAGCATTTTCTTCTCTTCTTTCGTGAATTTTTTATTTAATGAGAAACGGTCTTAAGCTACAAGTTGGGGTTTGCTGAAGTTATGGGAACCATGTTGGGGCCCAAGCAAACATCACAACTTAGATTGATGTTGATGAAGACTAAAGAATAAATTAATATTTCTCTCCTTCGTTCAAAAAGAGAAAATTTTATAGTTTGACATCATAGCTTGACACGATTATGAAACCTCATCATCTCCCAACGATAGTTGTTAAACTGAGTCAAAATCTCACCTTCCTTCTTTTTGAACTCTTTTTGCTTCCAAGAGAAGTTTCTTCAGAGGAATGATAAGTTTCGAAAACCGCTGCAATTTTTGAAAGGGTTCTAACAACTTTATGAGAGGCTGACTCTTTTGAGACTTGACTTTGAGTGACTTGAGGCAAAACAAACCAACAATGAACTTAATCAAAAAAGACACGAGTTGTGTAAACCCTTTCAAGAGCTGACAAATTTTTGGAAACCTTGTCGGTACCCGACGAAAATAATTATGAAGGATAACTTTAAGTGAAATGGCTAAGTATGAAGACTTTACATGTATGGTTGACTTTGAGAAACTTTTGAAGATAGAGAATACTCAAACTTACCAAAACCAAAAGTAAACCTTGAACAATGATACCAACTATGACAGGCCAAAATGAGAGCGACAATTGGCTCTGACTAGGGACACAAGCTGACAAGGATGCAAAAGGACCTATAATCTCTCATCTTCCATTGGGTGATACATAAAAGAATATATGACTCAAAGACATCAACCAAAGGACCAAGACACACCAAAATTCCCAAGCTACTAATATACAAGAACATTGGATACCTATTTAACATTTGGTACAACTTGAGGTCTTGCCCATTATATGGCAGTGGCAAGATGGTACCATCTGGATAAGGTAATTTGAATGCATTGTTTCGACATGTTTGATGGATTTTGAAAAGACCTTTTCATAAGGAGTCAAACTTTCCATGAGCACCTTTAGGTTCCCTTCTTTTATCCCATAGTAGCACCAGATCTCCTTCCATGAGATTCCTAGGCCTAGCCCTTCTATAAAAAATCTTCTTTACTCAAGCTCGATGAAGAGTGATTCTATCTACCATGTCTTCCCTTTGTTCCTCCAACTTGCTAAGATACATGATTCTTTTCTCTGGGGAATCCTGAAATTGTTGATCTTCTAGAACAACCTACAACTTCAGAAATGATAATTCTAAGGGCAAAGGTAAGACTAGACCAATACCATAAACTAACTCAAAAGAGACATCCCAATCACCCTCTTTGGATTCTATCTACCCATAAAGCTTCATATCAATTTTTATGCCAATTCTTTTGATTTTCATCCACAAGCTTTTTCATTATTGACACCAAATTCTTATTACTAGATTCAACTTGACCATTACCTTGGGGGAAATAATCAGACGAATGAGCTAGGTAAATTCCATTTTCATAACAAAGCAGAACAACCTCTGAAGATGAGAAATTGGTTGCATTGTATGTCACCAACTTTTGAGGAACTCCAAAATGTACCAAAATGTTTTCTTTAATAAAATTGTAGACTATGTCTGAGGTGGTACACTTGACAGGTATAGCTTCAACCCATTTAGTAAAATAGTTTGTAGTTGTCAGGATATGGGTGTGGCCAGCACCTGAAGAAGGATTAATTGGCCCTATGAAATCTAACCCCCACTGTTGAAAAGGTTCCTCAATCACTACTAATCTCAAAGGGAGAGCAACAAGCTAAGGTTTACCAACAAACTAATTACACTTGTTGCACCTAGATACCCAATAATAAGCATCCTTAAACATACTTGACAAGTAATAACATTGTCGAAGGATTTTGAAGGTAGTTACTAAAGATGAGAAGTGACCTCCATAGGCCTTATTATGGAAAGATTCCAATAGTTTATGTTGTTGATCCTTATCCACACATCTCAAGAAAGTCCCATCTAAAGCTCTCTTGTATAATGTATCATTCCAAATCACATACTTGGATGCTTTCAGTTTGAGATTTCTTTTCTCCCTTGGGGATAAATGTGCGGGACATTCCCCATAAGTGAGGTAATATGCCACATTAGAAAACCATGGGTCTTGCAAGCTCACAAATAAAACCATTAGATATTCCTTTTCAGCTTCTAGTTCATTCTTAGCGATAAGTTTTATAAGATTTGGCTATGGAGATAGCCACCCAAGATCTAAAGGCCTATGAAAAACACAAAATACTCAGAAGATCAATATGACAAGAATAAATTGTATTCCTATCAATGAATGCAATAAAATCAAATTGGGTTCATGTATAATGTGTGAAAGACCCTTGGTTATATAGCCAAGGTGAGACATATGATTAAACAAGATCATGACAAGTGTCTTAATCCTATGACATGAGACAAATAATGATGAATCACTTAGGAAATAATGATAAAATTCATCATAATATTATGGCAAGTGTCTTAATCTTATGATATGAGACATAAAGTTATAAAATCCTATGTGAAACCTAAGTAAACTTAAGTGATAGGATGTGAAAGGGACCTAATAGTGGAATTAGTTAGGTAATATCCCTATTCACACCAACACCCCCCCCTTAAGTGCAATTTAGGGGGAACAAAACCCATGCACACATGCAAAGATGGGTCCTAGATACCAGGCTTGATGAGGTGCCCATGTACAAATACAATTTATCACAAACGAAGAAAAAGAGAAAACCCAGTGGGACAAAACTCCCCCCAAAAGAGAGAAAAACAAGAAAAATGATCTCTAGAAGTTGTGAAGGACAAAACCCCATGAGGAAAAAGTCCCCCCTATAAGAGAGAATGAAGAGAGAAGATCAAGTAACCCACTTTGAATGTATGATCTCCTACACTAATGGTGGATGCTCGACATGGAACTCTGAAGATGGTCCAAGATCATCGAAAAACATTCCTCCCCTTAGGAAGAAGTAAAACCAATGATACACACAAGATTGCTTCCCATTCTAAAAAAGGAATATGAGGGAAGAAGGATGTAAGTCTTTGCTCAAATGTCACAATGTCAGGACTCTCAATTTTAACTAAAGAAGGGACAATGTAGAACAATGAGAAGACTAATGTAGAGCATATGGACAAAAACTGATGATGAGTCCTCCAAATGCCACTCCAAAAAAAATGTCAAACTGTGACAAATACTGATAGAAATAATCAGGTACCACTACAAAAGATGTCAACATAAATGGCGACTAAGCTAAAATTGTCAACTCATGAGTAACTACAAAATCTATCAATGAAGAACTGTAGAGGAATCTACACTGCAACAAGAATATGGTCAGAATCAAGGAGACAACTACATGAGTATCAACTTAGACACTCTCCTGACAGATTGGTATATCCATATCTCAACTAGAGATAGGTACCAAGTCTTTGTATGTAGATATTGACTTTCTAAATATAGGTAGATTGCTTCCATAATATGAGTGTCTATATGGTATCTAGTCTATCACACCGAAATGCATGAGTAACCAACCACTGCATTCACTATGTATATAGGAACATTGAATACATAGATCAATCCAAAGAAGCATGAAATACAATAGAGTCCACTGAAATAGAAAGATTGTGGCACTTTCTTTTAGTTCATTTACAACATTACATATACATAGAGAACTACAACAATGATAATGCAAATATGGAATACTAATGAAGAAGCCACATAGAATGTGCTCTGAAGTAGACGACCATGAAAGATGCCCTCCAGTTGTCCATGTTGGTAGGAGCAACTAACTCCTTTTGGCTACCAGTTGGAGGAGCAAACAGTGCAAGACAAGGCTTTATAGACGACAGACAAATGGTTTTCCCAAATTTAATTATTTAAAATTTGTTTTTGAAAAAACTTAATTAAAAGTTTAATTTAAAAACATCATACTAAAAACTTTAAAATAATAAAGAAAATTATTCAAATTGTTTAAAAATTATTTTTTTAATTATCAAAAATTAATAATAATAAAATATTTTATTTAAAAACATTTATTAAAAAAACTCTAATAAAGATTTTGATGCAAAAAGAAAAACTTATAGAAAAGTTTATTTTTAAGAAAACTTTAATAATAGTAATGAAAAATTTTTAAAAAAAAATTATTTATTAAAAACTTTAATTAAAATTAAAGAAATATTTGGTAAGTTTTATTTATTTTAAAAATTAACTAAAACATTATTAAAAAGTTAAATTTAAAAATCTTTTAAAAATGAAAATAAAATTAAAAATTTGAATAGGAAATGATAGATTATACCTTGTCATGATAATGGTCTTGGCATGTGGCGATGGCCCTGCTACCACCAACTACAAGACTGGTCACGAAGTAGGGTACCTACCGACAAGCCACTGTCGGGGCGGTGCTGGGTCACATATAATTTTATTTTTTTAATAAAAGTTTGACTTAAAATAAAATTGTTGCTATTTTTTTTTTTAAATCACATAATATTTTTTTTATTTTAAAAAAAATGTACCACATGTGCAGGTAGGGTCGTACAACCCACCTGCTAAAATTTGTTTTGCCTTTGAGAGCAACTTGTCCAAAATCGATGACTTGGAAATTGATCTATAGGTTCTTGGGCCTTCTAAGCGTGATGGCAAGGTTGAATTTGACCCAAAATTCTTTGAAAATAGGCTACCTTTTGGATCTAGCAACCAACACCCAATCTTCAAACTCTTGCAGATTTGGCCTCCAATTTCTAACTCAGACAAAACAAAAGGTAGATCTGACTTTTTTGGACACTCCAAACGTAATGGTGAGCCCAAATTTGATGTAGAAAGCTCCTAAAATGCACTTGAAATACAAAGCCAAAGAATTAAACCTCCCAAAATTTGGTATTTATATCACACCTTTCTCGTTCTCCAGATCATCCAAAGATGCAAGAGAAGAGCATACTCAATGCTTCAAGAAAATACAAGATTTGCACTTAAGATCTCCTAAAAGGATAACCAAAGGCACTCAATTTGCTCTGATACCATGTAATATTTGGCTATGGAGATAGCAAACCAAGATCTAAAGGCCTATGGAAAGCACAGAATACTCAGAAGATCAATATGACAAAAATAAATTGTATTCCTATCAATGAATGCAAATAGAATCAAATTGGGTTCATGTACAATGTGTTATGAGAGACCCTTGGTTATATAGCCAAGGTGAGACATAGGATTAAACAAGATCATGACAAGTGTCATAATCTTATGAAATGAGACAACTAATGATGAATCACTTAGGACATAATGATAAAAGTCAACATAAGATTATGATAAGTGTCGTAATTTTATGATATGAGGCATAAAGTGATAAAATCCTATGTGAAACCTAAGTAAACTTAAGTGATAGGATGTGAAAGGGACCTAATAGTGGAACTAGTTAGGTAATATCCCTATTCACACCAACAAGTTTTCATAAGGCTCTTCCTTGGGCCAACTTAGTTGGCTCATTTCCAAATCAAACTCGGGTACCTTAGCTATTGGGAAAATGTGCCTCAACCTTACAATTATATAAGGTTTATTGTTGATAGGATGTATTTAAGGTAATTATACTAGTTAAATCAATAGGTGTAATATACAATAGGGGCACATGATGGAGTAGAATGTGAGTGTGTTAACAAAAACAATTTAAAATATATTAAACTACCGACATACATTAATTAATGATATATTGTAAATCTAGTTCGTTCATCATTGGATCTCAAATCTGATGGTAGATATTTTGTTGGCTTGTCTTGCCCTATAAGGTAACCCTATTTTATGAGGGCGTTGTATAATGGTTGGGTAGTGTGTGATGTATTTTGAGAGTCTAATAACGGTCATGTTGTCTCAAGATCTCTGGTTGGTGATGCTCATTTGAGAAGCTTACTCTACAAGTATATTGTAATCTTTGTGATTTTTGAATAATATATTGGGCAGATTTTGGAGTGTTGAGTTTTTCTCCCAAAAGGGTTTTCCCCATGTAAATCGTTGTGTTGTAGTATGCATGATATTTATGTTTATTTTTGTTTAAGTTTATGTAATTGTTGAAAATATTTGTAAAATTTGCATTATTCTCCTCTCAAGATTAGTGTAGAAAGTTGTTCTGCTACCTTAGCTTCCTTGCAAGTGGTATCAAAGTCTGATCACCTTTGGTTTCAGTTGTGTGTTCTTGCATTTTTTGAACTAATCTGTATTTGAGTGGGATCTTGTGTAGAAGATACTTTGTGATTTTGTTACAGGAATTTTTAGATGGCAAGCTCATCAAGGAGAATAGAGGTGGATAATTTTTTTGGAAATAATTTTAAGATATGGAAGCTAAAGATGGAGGATCTATTGATAGATCGAGATATGTGGGATGTTGATGAGAATGTTTTGGCTACTCAATATGATGTTATGGATAGTAAAGCCAAGGGTCTATTCAGATTGTGCTTGGCATACTCTATTTTAATCAATGTCCATGAAGAGACCTCTGCATAGAAACTATGGAAGAAACTTGGTGAGATGTATCAAGACAAATCTTTAGTGAATAAGATTTTCTTGAGGAAGAAATTGTATTCCTTGAGAATGGAAAAGGGTGGATGAATTACAAACAAACTGGAAACATTCAATATGTTGGTGGCTCAATTGGCATTAGTTGGTGTCAAAATGGATGGAGGAGAAATGTCAGATCTTTCTTTGTTCTTTGCCCAATTTGTGGGATTCTCTTGTTATAGCTATTGGGAGTACTTCTATTATCTTGAAGACTAAAGATGTGGTGGGTTATTTGCTTTTTGAAGTGATGAGAAGGAAGGTATACATCAATGCCAAGGAGGACCTAAATATTCATGGAATACCTAAGGAAAAAGGGAGAAGAATGAGAAGTGTGATAAATCCAAGTCCAAGGGGAGATCCAAATCTCTTGGAAAGTCCAAAGTTATTTGCTAGAATTGTGGTAAGCCTAGAAATATTTGTAAGGACTGCAAAGAATAAAAGAAGAAAAAAAGAGATTTGATTTTGATTGTGATCCCGAGAAGGAATATGGTGATGCATTCATTGCAACTTTGGCAACTCATGCAAGTAATGATGCATGATTAATTGACTCAGGCGAATCTTTCCATATGACCTTTAATAGAGATTAGTTTTCTAAATGTGAAGAATTTGATGGAGGTAAGGTGTACTTGGGTGATGATTCTTATTTAAATATTGTTGGTCGTGGAAAAGTTAGAATTAAGTTTCTAATGAGAGAATAAAAATGATTAACAGTGTGTTGCATATCCCTGGATTAGCACAAAATTTGTTATCTATGAAAAAACTAATAGATGCAAGTGTGCAGGTAGTATTTTCTGATGCAAGATGCAAAATGGTTAAGGTGCTATGGTGATTGCTAGAGGTGTTAGATATGACACATTGTATAAACTTGATGCATGCATTGTTCAGTGCAAGAGTACTTCTATGAAAAGAAAGTATGTGGATACTTATTGGAAGAGGTAATGATTTCATCTTCAATGTATGGTCATGGTTTTTGGGTACCCAAGGGTGCTCTTTATTTTGAATCAAAGTTACCTACAGAGAAAACTATTTTATGGCACCAGAAACTTGGCCACATTGGAGAAAAGGGTCTAAGGACCATGGAAAATAAAAACATTATTGAATGGTTGTCTAATTGTAATCTTGAATTTAATTTTTTTGAGCATTTCATTTATGAAAAACAAAACCACATTCAGTTTTACTTGAGTTCTCATAAATCTTGTGGTGTATTACATCTTATTCATTATGATGTGTTTGGTCATGTATATGTTCTTTCAATTGAAAAGTCCACATATTATGTTTCATTTATTGATGACTATAGTAGAAGGACATGGGTATATTTTCTAAAGAGTAAATCTGAAGTTTTTAGTCAATTTAAAGAATTTAAAGCAATGGTTGAGTTGCAAATTGAAAAGAAAATAATTTTTTTAAGGACCAATAATAGCGGTGAAAATTTCTCTAATAATTTTGATAGATTTTGTAACGATTGTGGTATTCATAGGCATAATAAAACTTTGTATCCTCCACAAAAAAAATGAAGTTTCTGAAAGAATGAACAAGACACTGGTGGAGAAGGCTAGGAGTGTGTTGAGTGGTGTTGGTCTAGAACAAAGGTTTTGGGCTGAAGATGTTGCCACTACTTATTACCTAATTAACAGGTTTCCTACATCAACTCTTGTTGATAAGATGCATATAGAGGCATGGTTGGGTCATAGGCCTTCATAAAGACATGTTAGAGTTTTTGGTTGCAATAAATATGCACGTGTTAAAGGAGAAGCGAACAAAGTTGGAGAACAAGGATATGAAATGTATGTTCATTAGATACAGTTATGGTGTGAAAGGATACAAGCTTTGGGATTTTGTTTCACAAAAGGTAATATATATTAGAAGTGCTATTTTTAGAGAAACTAATCCTTCTTCTATTTTATTGCAGCAAAAACAAAGTAAACAAGAAGATGTGATTCAATTTCCTTCTACACCCCAGAAATTTGAATCAAGGCCCATGGATAGACAAGAAAATGAGGAGAGCTCATCTAGCTTTGAATCTTCAGAAGAGGAGGAAGAAACTCCAACTCATCTTGTGTGTAGGTCTACAAGGAATAGACAACCACCTAAAAGGTACTCAATTGGTGATTGGAGATGTATTTAATTGCTTTGAATACTGACATGGATGAACCCAAATTTGTAGAAGAGGCATTAGGTATGAATGATGTAGAATCCTAGAATATTGTCATGGATGAAGAAATGATAGTACTGAAAAAAAATGATACATGGGATCTTGTACCATTGTCTAAAGAATGAAAATATGTTGGTTGAAAATGGGTCTTCAAGAAAAATATTGGTTTAGATGGAGGTATTGAGAAGTACAAAGCAAGATTGGTTGTGAAAGGTTACTCTCAAGTTGAGGGTGTGATTATGGTGAGATATTTTCCCCTGTTGCAAAAATGACATCCATTAGATTTTTTCTTTCTATTGTTGTTACTTATGGTTTAGAGGTTGAACAAATGGATGCGAAAACTACTTTCCTTCATGGTGACTTGGAGGATAATATTTATATGGCACAACCATAAACATGGTGAAAGGTAAAATTAAATTGGTTTGCAAATTGAACAAATCTTTGTATGGCATAAAATAGAGTCCAAAGATGAGGTACGAGAAATTTGATACATATATTTGTTGAATTTGGGATTTGAGCATTCTAAATCAAATCATTGTGTTTATTATAAAATTGATGGTGATCGTTTCTTGCTTATTGCACTATACATATTGATGATATATTATTTAATGGTAAAGGGAAAGGTATGATTTCAAAACCGAAGTCTAAACTTGCAACTAAATTTGAAATGAAAGATCTTGGTGCAACTAGACACATTCTTGGGCTGGAAATTAGAAGAGATAGAGTAAACAAAAATCTATGGCTCGTCCAAAGTAAGTATGTCAATTCGATTTTATAGAGGTTTTACATGCAAGATTGTATACCATTGTGTGTTCCATTTTTCGTTGAAACAAAGTTATCTATTTCAGATTTTCCAACATCCCCATCATAAATGGAAGAGATAAGAAAAGTGCCTTAACAAAGTGTAATTGGAAGTTTGATGTATGCTATGGTTTGTACTAGACCAAACATTTCCCAAGCAGTGGGAGTTCTTTCTAGATATATGTCTAATCTTGGTAGAGTTCATTGGGATGTAGTTAAAAGAGTCTTCAGATATTTGTGTGGTACCTCAAATCCTTGTGTTATCATATTAATTTGATTGAAGATAATATTTCCCTTTGGCTACTCATGCTTGTAAAGAAGCAATTTGGATTAAGAAACTATGTTCAAATATTGTAATAAATCAAGCTATAGTGACAATTTATTGCAAAATTCAAAGCATGATATGTCTAACTAAGAACCCGACATTTCATGTCAGGACCAAGCACATTGATGTATAGTATCATTTTGTTAGAGATATGATCAAAGATGGCAGGGTGAAGCTGCTTAAGGTAGAGACTTTGATGAATATTGTTGATTCTTTAACTAAGCCTATGAACACAAAGAAGTTCAAATGGTGTTCAAAGTCTATGGGCCTTTCAGCCCCTAGCAATTAAGAGATGATGTTTATACTCCCTCTCATTGCTCTTGCAAGGTGTTTGACAAGTGGGAGATTTGTTGGGGAAATGTGTCTCAAACTTGCAATTATACAAGGTTTATTGTTGATAGAATGTATTTAAGGTATTTATACTAGTTACATTGAGAGAGTAATATACAATGGGAGCACAGGGTGGAGCAGAATGTGAGTGTATTAACAAAAACAATTAAAATATATTAAATTGTCGACACATTAAATTAATGATATATTGTAAATTTGGACCGTTCAACATTAGATCTAAAATTTGATGATAGATATTTTGTTGGCTTGTCTTTCCTTGGAAGGTAACCCTATTTTATGATGGAATTATATTACAACTGAGTAGCGTGTGATGTATTCTAAGAGTCTAATAGCGATCGTGTTGTTGTTGGATCTCTAGTTGGTGATACTCTTGTGAGAATCTTGCTTTGCAAGTATATTGTAAACTTTGTGATTCCTAAACAATACATTGGGCAACTTTTGGAGTGTGGGGTTTTTCTCTCAAAAGAATTTTCCCAACATAAATCACTGTGTTGTGGTATGCATGATATTTATGTTTAAGTTTCTATAACTGTTAAAAAGATTTGCAAAAATTTTGCATTATTTTTCTCTCAAGATTAGTGTAGGAAGTTATTCTGCTACCTTAGCTTCCTTACATTAGCTATCCAAGCTCCTCTTCTATTGCAACCAATCTCTTGTTATGTGAGAATACTTTTGAATACTAGATCAAGAAAAAACACTATAGAATGAGAGTGAAGGATATATAACCTAAATTGTTTGACTGCTTTAACCATGATGAATGCACATTTTTCAATCTGTGAGTAATTTAACTCATGATTTTTGAGTGGGGCACTCATGAAAGCAATAGGGGCTTCAATATTTTGTTCATTTTCTTGCAATAAAATAGTAGACATGGTATTTTCAAAGGTGTAACACTATATAATGAAATCCAAGTGCACTAGCATAGGTGCCTGGGTGATTGCTTCTTGTTTATCTCTGAATGCATATTTACCAGAATCATTCAACTTGAATCCTTGTTTCTCCTTCATCATCTCAACTATGTGCTTAGTGATCTCTTAGAATTCAAAAGAAAATTTCCTCAAAAAATTTAGTTGTTCAAAGGACTTTACACCTATCTTATTTGATGGTAGACTCAATTGCTAAATAGCTTTAACCCTTTATGGGTCAATTATGACCCCTTCTTTAAACACAATATTTCCTAGTAATTTACCTTCAGTGACACAAAAAATATGTATTTCTTTAGGTTGAGAGAGATACCATATTCTTTGCACCTCTGTAAGATTGTCTCCAAATATTTCAAGTGATTTTGTCTCTTCTTTGAGAACATAGTCAAATTGTCCAAGTATATTACTATAATTTTGTTCCTTAAATCACCAAATGAAAAATTCATGGTTCTTTGAAATGTAGCCCCAACATTTATTAACCCAAAAGGCATCGGAGTACAAGAAAATATACCCCACGGGGTTATGAAAGCAATCTTGTGTTGATCCTATTTATCTACACTAATCTAGTTATGTCCTGAAATTTTTTCTAGCATGGACATCATCTCTACACCTGCCATCGTCTGCAACACATGATCCATCACAAGCAAGGGGTAATTATCTTTTAGAGAGGACTAATTCAAATTTCTAAAATCAACAAAAATCCTTGTTTCTCCATACTTTTTACAGAGCAACACTATGTTTTCCATCCATGTGGAGTGATGAATGGGGTAAATGATTCTTTCCTTTAGCATTTTATCAATATCTCGAAAGATGGCATCAATGATTTTAGGATTGTAGTTTCTTTGCTTCTACCTTAATGGTGATGTCTCGGGTTTGAGGGTATATGATGTTGTAATTGTCCACCCATGAAATTCTTTAGGTTGTCATAACACCATACGAAAACATCCTTATATTTCACCAATATTTAATCAATCTAGCCCTCTCATCTTGAGTGCAACACTTACCTATGCACACAAATTTTGGATAATATAAACTTCCAATATTAACAGTTTCATATTCACCTAAACCATTAATAAACTCGATCATCTTTTTCCTAACATATATGTCATGCCTATCAAATAGTTGTTCAAGTGAAACTAAGCCTTTAGGGATTTTGTTACCTTTCAATTGAACTATGCCTTCTTCTAACTCTTTCTCTTTATCTGGAAAAAACTCTTCACACACAACTTTGCTTCCTTCAAAACACATTTCCATGAATGATTCAACATTTTCTAAAAAGGTTTGGATTTTCCTAACATTTTCAAAAACTTTTCAGAACTCCACATTGTCCAAGACATTAGGCCAATAAATCATTTCAATTTTATAAGAGTCATCTTTGAAGTCGAGCTGAGGAAGAAGCAAAGATGCAGAGATTGCCAATGAATCAACACTGGTGTTTTCATCTCTAGGGACTACCTCAATTGAGAAGGCATCAAAATGCTCTATTTCATCCCAAACTTTGTTCCTATAATGTTTCAGTCTCTCGTTCTTAACTGCAAACATTTTCCTTACCTGCTTGACTATCAATTCAACATCGGGTCTATTACCCTTAATTTCTTGATTCCCTTCCTTTTAACTGTTGTAATTCCTAACAAAAAGGCTTCATAGTCGATAGTGCTATTATTATTTTGGAATTCCAACTTGTACAAGGAGGGAAAATTATCTTCGTTTGGTGATATCAACACAACCCCAACACCAGAACCTGGACTAGAGCAATTGCCATCAAATTCAAGAGTCCACAATTTTGATGATATATCAAGACCAAGGAAACCTTCATTCTTGGTATCTTTTGAGAACAACTTATAATTTTTGAACTTCGTCTCCTTATATGAAATTTGAGAATGAGGGTCACCAAATTTCAAGACAATGAACTTAGCCTTTGATTTTGGATCTAGGCAATCTTTCTATAGACACTTAAAATTTTCCTAAGCAATATCACACAATTGATTCGATTTACTAACACCATTTTCATTTTGATTTGACCTCTTTAGTCTATTTAATTAAATAATCTTGATTGTTTAATTAAATTCATCATTTTCTTCTATTAATTGGATAATCAACATTATTGGATGAATTCGCCTCTTTCATGCTAATTTTCATCCTATTTGATTAAATAATGCAAATTATTTGGTTAAATCCCTTAATTCCTCTCATTTGATTAAATAATCTTATTAATTTTTTTATTGTCATTAATCCCACCCTTTTAATCAAATCAACTAATTGTTTAATTAAAATCTTAAATTCCCCCATCTTGCACAATTAAATAATATCCTAATTATTTAATTGACTAATATCTTCTAATTCCTCCAGCTTCTCCCAATTGCAAGAGAATATTCTTAAGAATATTCCTCCAATTCAAATTCAAATAATTCCCTCCAAATAGAAACATCATCCAACAATCTTCCAACATTCTTCCTAAAATTAAGGGACTTGCACATTCTAATTCAATTAGAGCCCTTCATTAGAATCATTGATCTATGTCAATATTCAATCTCATCCATGGATTGGAATCCTTGATCCATGCCATACTCTATCTTTCAATTTCATCCATTGATTAACCAAATTGATCCTAGCCATTGATTCAACTAAAAATCCTATAAATAGTCGTCATTTCTATGAGTTATGGATCCAAAAACCTTTAAGAAATCACAATATAGCCATTTTTTATATCCAAAAATCATTTGAGTACTCTGATGTTGCAGAAATTCTTATCCATTTTCATCATTTGTGAGCAATTTTGAAGTTCAATCTTCATCAACATATCAAATCAAAGCTTTGCATCAATGGGCTTAGGAAAGAGTTGATCCTTCCACATCAAGTCAACACTAATCCACCAATGGGATGAGGTTTGATTGTTTAATTAGGTTTTCCTTGATCATTTTCATGTTATTTCTAGTTTTTAATGGATTCTTAGTTATCATTTTTCATTGGAAATGTGGGTTAATTAGGTTGAAAACTTAGTTTCTTAATTGATTCTAGGTGTATTTGATCTACAATTTAGTCATGTTCATATATTTGGTTGAATGACTATAGTATACTTACTCTAATTAGCATGAAAGAGGTGAATTAATCTAATAATGTTGATTATTTGATTAATAGAAGAAAATGATGAATTTAATTAAACAATCGAGATTATTTAATTAAATAAACAAAAGTGGTCGAATTAGGATGAAAATGGTGTTAGTAAATCGAATCAAATGGGTGATATTTATAAGTGTATAGGATAGTGTTGATCAACACAAGGATTGGGAAAGGATATATCTCAAAATGATGATGGTGGATTGATTGGGTAAGATAGATCAAGATTTTGAAGCTAGGCTTGGAACAAAATTTGTTGGAATGATTTGATGTGACATTGAACTTGTCCAAGTTAGAAGTAACTGATATTGATTGTTTGGATTGATGTTTGATGAAATATATGGTCGATAAGGAACATGTTCTCGTCAAAATGTGCCATGGGCTAGTGATTTGGATTTTTTCTTACAAATGCTTTGATCAATTTGATTTCAGATTTGCAAATGTTTAGATCACCACATGAGTTGAAGGATATAGCTCAAGATTTATTCCTAAAGAAAGATGTAAGAATCTGCCCCCAGTGTCTCGCAATGTATGGAATGTCATGGATGAATGCTTGGATAGATGAATAGGTGGATGGATATGCGAAGGATTTCAAGGATTATCTTGTGATAGGATAACATGTTGGGATAGAGTATGCCCCTTTGGTCAATGCCTCATGGCTTAGATAATGTTGGGTAGGATAGGATCAATGATAGTGACCCATGTCAACATGTTTACCATAAGCAAGTGTGAAGTGTACATTGAACCTTTGTCAAGACCAAGATAATTCAAAAGATGAATGAAAACGAATTGGATAATGGATCATGGATGAATGGAATGTTGGATTTATTATGGATGGGATGAGATGATTCCACCTAAAATGGTGTACATAGATTCTCAATTATATTCGTGACGCTCATTTTCCAATTTTTCATCATGGTACTTGCCCAAAGTGCCACTGTAGTGGTTTTCACTGGAGGACAATTTTTTTCTTGACTGTTTTCTTGATTTTTTAAAATGTTTATGCTCATGTTAAACCACTTGGTGATGTTGATGTAGATGTTGTTGGTGCTGATATAGATGTTGTTGATGTCATGATGTGCCAGTGATATCCTGATTGGAGGAGTTGTTTTGCTGAGATACGGGCACTTGAATGTAGCCCTTGGATTTTTTTGCCTTCTTTATCGATACCGGAGTTAACCTTACCTAGATGTGCACATCGTGATAGAGTTCCCTAAGAGTCCTTATGATAAAGAGTTGTTTCCAAGAGATGGTCAATACGAGATTTGGATATCATGGATGTTGAAGTGGATGGTGGAATGTAATGAGGGATATGATATATGGATGGATTGGTCGATAGTTTGGAATCTTTGACGAGCTCCTAACTTGAGATGATGATCAATGATGGGTGGATATGGAGATTCGATTGGGACCAACTTATTGATATACCTTGTAGGTTGCTCTTGAAGCTTGATTTTGTAACAATGTATATTTTTGATGGATGTACTTCCCTTTTTTATTTTTCCCCATAGTTTCTATGACTAATGGAGTGTGATAGGGATGATTGTCTTTTTTTTTTGTATTCATTTGAATTTTTCTTGTTCATTTTGCTTTGGCGATTCTTTTGCTTCAATAATTTTCTATTTTCTTTTATATAGACCTTTTTCTTTTAGTTGGTCCCAATTAGTGGGTGGAAAGATGTGTGGATGACGATTCATGATATGAATGGTTGGAGTGTTGGTAGAAATTTCATCATAAGGACTCTTCATGCTCCCCATGTTGATGATTGTATTAGACAAAGTTGCCCCCAATATTATAGAGGTATCATTAACATGATCAGATTATGTGATTGTTGTATAACCAACGCTCTGCTGCTCAAGTGTGTTGACTGTCTTTATTGATTCCAAGATACCATGTTTGTGTAAACATAATCCTTTTTTTTTATAATGCTTGATATCCTCATACTCAATGTTTTCAATCTACATGGAGGATGTTTCTAATTTTAATGCTTCTTCAGAAGGTGTTGATGCTTCATAATCCATGTACGAGTCTTCCTCATGATCCATTTCTTCTTTCTTTTCAAAGGATGTTTCTGATTCACAATCCATGTAGAAGTCTTCTTCATGATCAATTTCTGATATGTCTATGGATTCTACTATGCCTTGATCATGTGTAAAGATGTTAAGAGTAGGAGACTCTCATTCCTTGGTAATGATATCAAGAGAATGAGTGTAATGTCCCCATTTTCGATGTCCTCTTTCAGATTAGTCTGTTTTTGTTACACTTACTTTTTTAGTAAGTGTTATTTTTAGTAGGGGGTCTAGTTTTGAGCTTCAGTCTTCAGTGAGCCCTTTGAGCCTCTCAGTTTCTCTCCAGCTTGAGTCTTGGGCACTACTTGCTATTTTTAGTACTTTCTAAAAATAGTAAGTCTATTTTGGGTAAATTGGACCTGGCTAGGTCTCTCTCTCAACAACATTTTTAGTTGAGGTATCAGTTTGCTAAGGTTGAAATATTTGTAATACTTGCTTTCCCTTTGAAAATGAATTATTATAAAGTTACTTTATAACTTAAAGTTAAGGGTGAAGGGGACATAAAAAGGTACCATGGTGCCTAGTCAATGACTTGAAGTTGTTTTAAAGAGCATAAAAAATGATTTAGAATGTTGATTAGGAGATGGACGCCCAAGGCAAGGAATGAAGTAAAAATTAAAATAAAAGCTAATGTTTGAGTTGAAATTTAATTTAAAACAAAAGCAAATATCAAAAGGGCACGAGTTTTGAGGGGGTTTAAGGGTTTTTCAAGGAGGTCACCCTAATTTTCCATTTGAGACTTTTAAAAGGTTCATTCTTAGCCTCATTTGGTTATGGATGATTTGGTTGCTTAAGCAGATGTTGCTGGTTTTTTGCCAGGAGGTCTGATAATCGGAGTTGAGGATGAAAACCCCTGATAACTAGGACTGGTTTCGGTAGTGCAAGACCTGTCATAGCTGGTAGAAGGGTGATTTCATGTAGAAATCACATTTGTGCTTCAAGTTGCAGCCTTACAGACTGTGAGAATGAAGATATTCTAGCATTTTTGAGGTATTTCAGTTTTCTTTTGGCTTGAGTTTGCATCCTTTCAGTTTGGCGTGGGTTTCTTGAAGTTTTGGTGTGATTTTTATCCATTTCTAGGGATTTCATTTATGTACATAAACTTGGTATTTGGTACACAACTTTCAAATGGCTTGAGTCTTTCATATGGGTATTGATTTAAAGGATTACTCTCCTCAAGGCGATTCCATCAAGTACTAGTTTGCATTTTTTGATGAAGAGTTGGATTTACTAGGCTAGATCACCCTCTTGTAGCCAACACCTCATTTCGGGTATTTATCTAAGTCTGGTTGGTCATTTTCAGAGATTGAGATTTTAGTCATTTGGGGTTTTATTGAAGGATGCCTCATCTAAGCCTAGCATCAAACTTGATGACTCATTCCATGAGTGATGGATGTCACCATTGAAGAAGTTATAATCTATTGTAAGGAGCTTATTACAGGTCTGAAAGGAATTACTATAAGTTGTATTTGCTCTTGGAAACTAGACTGTTAATGTTGTTATGATTTTCTGAGTAAAAGTAAATGAAAGTTCTTATTTTCTATGCTAGTTCCATAGAGTTATTTTTTGCATTTGTATGTTATATCTTTGACATGTTTCAAACTGCAATGGGCCTATGAAAAACTTAAGCAAACAAACTCAAAACAAAACACAATCAACAAACGTTGGAAAAAACAAAAAAAACATTTGGGGTTTTATATTACAATGAGACTCGTGTTCCTCGATAATGATGGTAAGATTATGAGACTCTTGTTTTGGATGAAGATCATCTACATGTCCATTAGGAGTAAGCATCTCATGGGTAGATATAGGAGTGGGCGATATATGGATATGATCATTGTTTGTGAAATCTTGTATGGATTGGAAGATACCCATTAAATCATTGTAGTATCTTGGAGATGTGGACCCTTGATCTTGAATTTTATCGGAGTTATCTTTAGTATTAGATTGGAATATACCTGTTATATCTTGAGAAGACATGGATCCTTGATCTTGATTGATTTCAAAATTGCTTTTGATATTCTTTGGATCAAGTTCTTGACATGGGTCAATTTCAAAGGATGGATTGTTTGCAAAGGTTCTTGAATATCTTCATTATGCATGGGTATTTGTTTAAGATTCTCTTGATCTTCAAGTGAATTTGGATCAAGTGTTGAATTAAGGTTTTCTTCAATATTGGAAACCATGAGCTCGAATGATGTCAATATGTGTTGGAAAGGACCATTGCTAAACTTTGGTGAAAGATGTTGATCATGCTTTGGAATAAAATCTTGAGGTATGTCATCTAACTCATTGGGTGATGTAGAGACATTGTCAATGTGATCATTGGTAGATGGATCTTGGGTGTTATCCTCAATAATTGAGGTAGAGCTCTTGTCAATTTTTTCAACCATGAGATCAAATAATTTTAAGATTTCCTAAAATGGATCGTTGTTATATTTTAGCGAGGGATTTTGATCACATTTGGGAAATGACTCTTGATGTATGTCAACTTCCTCATCGGATGAGGTAGAGACATCTTCAATGTGATCATTTATGGTTAAATCTTAATCATTTCCTTCAATAATTATTTCTCCTTGATCAATAAGGTCTTGGATGAGATTTTTGAGTTGAATGCAACTTGATGTTCATGACCTTTTTCTCTATGATACTCACAATAAGCTTTGTCCTTATTCCATGAGAGGTTAATGATAGAGTTGTAAGAACTTATTCTTGGAAGAGTGATGAGTTTTTCATGAACTAGCTTGTTTAACACCAATTCTATTAGCTCCCCTAAAGGAGTCTATTCATGTTTGGTGGTGTTGTTATCTTGTGAAATTTGTGATTTTTGTGATTTTTGTGGTGATTGTTGAGATTGATATTGTTGTTGTAGGGATAGATCTTGCTGTTGATGTTGTGTTTCTTGATATCCCATGTCTTGATGTTTTTAATGATGCAAATCAATGTTTTGATGATTTTGATGAGGAATGTATTCATTTGGAGATTGAGATGTTTTTTGGAGGAGTGTATCAACTATTTTGGTAAGTGAATTTAGGGAAATTTGATGTTGTAGATTTTGGTCTTGATGTTTATTTTAAAACCCTTGATATAATTGATTTTGATATGAATGTTGAGGATGTGGTTGATGTTGTGGATATTGAATGATGTTTTTGAGGTGTGAATGTATCCATCCCATAGTTTACCAAGTTTGGATTTGGCATGCCCATATTTGGTATATTTATGCTTGACAATGGTGAGATAGTGTTGTTTTGGTGAAAAATCATGCTTTGATAATTTAGTTGATAGACTTGTAAGTTTTGACATTGATTTAAATCTACCATGTGACAAGATGTTCCAAGGTTTTGATTAGGCATACCCCCATTTGTTGTGTCATTGAAGTTTGTAGGATATGATGACCTCATGTGTGAATTGTATGGTGGAGTTGTGAAACCTCTAGGATTAAACTCTTGCACTCCAAGGTTTTGTTTATTTGTCACTCATGATAGGTGTGTTTGGGTTTTGTTCCATGTTTCTCTTGTGTCGTGAGATCTTGATGTAACCCTAAAACTTGTATCAACCTTTGGAATTGTATGATGTGATTTGTATTGTCTAAATTCTTGGGTTGATTCAAATTTTCCTAAAAGAGAAACTCTAATGGTTTTAGGACCAATGATGATGTGAATGGTGTGATGAAGGGATGAATGATATGAAACTCTTAATTTTGAACAAATCTAGACTCAAGTTTTGATATGTGTTTGATGTTGTTGTTAATGAGCTTGCCAATCTTAGGAGTAGACTTGTGACTAAGATAAGTTTGTCCAAAAGATGATGTGTACTAATCCAACTAGATGTATGAAAAGAGATATGTTTCCAAACATATAGCTAAACTAGATGATTGTTTGATGAAAACTTAGTCTAAGGGATTTGTTTGCCAAAATTTTGAGTTGTTTGTGAGATGGAATGTTTGAATGGTTTGATGTTTTGATGTCAACCTAATGTTGATGTTTGATTTGATTGATCCTAATGTGAAACCTAAGAGGAACTTTTGACAAGACCAAGGTTTTGAAAAACATGCATTTCCTTTTGAGTGTTTTGAAAACCTAAAAGACCAAATGATTTTGATAAAGGACTTTTTGTATGATGTTTTGATGTTTGATACCAAAAATTGTTTTGATAAAACAACTTTAGGCATGAATTTAATTCTTTGTTTTTATTTGAAACCAAGTAATCAAATGTTTTGAATCAAGTAACCAAGGGAAACCTGCTTTGTGGGTTCAATTCTTAAAATCTAATTTAGCATGAATTATTTTTACCACATAGAAATATTGAATATGAATTGTTTAAGACTAAGATGTCTACAACAAAGCAAGTTGTTTTCCACAAAATCTCAAAAAAATTGAAAACAAAAGTGCTAAATTATAGTTCCCTAGGTTTACTTTGACATAATGAGCAAAGATATGAACAAAGATACTAGGAATCACACTAAGATATTGTTTTGATAAAAACAAGATATACTTAGATGCATGCAATAGTATAATGTCCTTCACGTGCACTCAATTATGTTCAAAGTGTTTGAAATTTGTCATGACCATGTTGATGTTTGTTTTGAGTTTGAATGATAAGCAATGTATTTATTGAATCGATAGGTAAGGGGGATATTCCACAAGCTTTCTTCTATAAAGCTTACTAAGCACAATTTGATACCATCAATCAAGCACATTCCTATTTAGTCAAGTGGGTACATATCTTAAGTCAAGTCCCATGATAAAATACTTAGCTTGAGCAGATGACTAGAGCATGCACACATACATGATACACCTCTTACCTTGAAAGGAAAAGTTCCTTTCAAGGTGTTTGTTGCTTCAACAAGCAATCAGTACATGACAAATATCTTCATAGAATGACCAACTATCCCATTGCACCTTCTTAAGAGATGTTCAAAACTGGTCTTAGGCTTCTAAGTATAATAGTTTGTAATGACTCGGTGAACACTAGTGGTATACTTCAGATGTGAGACACTAAAGCCTCTAATCAACCTCTGTGTGGTCTATACCCACACTAAAATTGGCATGCAAGGTATAACTTCACCTGATAAGTACTACTTGCTTTCACTTTCACACCTTTTATATAGCTTGTTTGAACATGTGCTTGGAGGTCGCCTTGAGTTCTCCGTTGTGGGATGTGTCTCAAGGAAGGCCCCCTCTACTTAAAAAAAGAAAGAATGCTATTTCTCTTCACCCAATATTGTATGAAGTGCAAGGGGAGACGATATGTAGCAAGCCAAGATCGCATGAAGCACAAGGGGAGAGGATACACACTACGAGTCTACCAATCAAAGCAAACAAAAAAACAACTTGTTCATTTTTAAGTGCACTAAAGATAAATGTGAAATGAATTTTAAAGCACCAAACTAAGTGTGAGATTTGTTTTGTTCAATTTTAAAGCCCAAAGTAAAGCGAGGTTGTTTGGTTCAGTTGTAACTCCAAATTGAAAGTACAAGTTGCATTGTTCATTAATAAACTCAAATTGAAGTGTGAGATGCATAGAATAAAGCTAACTCTAAGATTAATTCCAAATATGTGTTGATAAACACAAATATGAAGTGCATAAAGTAAAGGTTAGCTCTAAGATCACTTCCAAATGAGTGTTTAATAAACACTTTTTAGATTCTTCATGTTGCAAATGTTAGATGAAATCAAGAAAATAGATGTTAGGGTTAGACAAATGATTAAGCATCAAAACCCTACACCCTAGACCAAATTGTAATATGAGTTAACTTTAGGTGCATCAGGGAAAATTTAACTCTTCAAAAATTGAAAAAAACCTGCACCATTGCAAAGAGCGTGAAATTCTACCCTATTTAAAAAAAAAAACCTCTAAAAAATATCATTGTATGACCAAGATATGGTCGTTTAAAGATGGAGTGCAAAAGTAGGAATGCAAGTGCGTTGCTCTATCATTTGCAAGTGTGCCATTATTTGCAAGTGTGTTGCTCTGTCATTTGCAAGTGTGCCAGACTGTCTATTCAAGTGTATCACTATTTGCAAGTGCACCTCTCTATGTTATGCAAGTGTGTCATAATACAAGTGCGATCCAATAAAACAAGTGTGTTGCTCTATATCTCACAAGTGTGTTGACCCGCATCTTGTTCCTGTAAAATACAAAAATCTCAAGCCAAATTTTTTTGGATGGTGGATGGGGTCCCGCCTGATTGAATATCAGGCTGGTGTGTGCAGTGAGGTCTCATCAGATGGGATAGTCAGGTCATGTCTAAATGGTTGTTGCAGATGGGATTTAGGTTTAGTTAGGCAATGGCTCATTTAGTTAAGCGGTTGAGATTAATGGCCTTAATCAAATACTTAAGATTATTTAATCAAATGGGAGGAATTAAGGGAATTAACCAAATAATTTGCATTATTTAATTAAATAGGATGAAAATTAGCATGAAAGAGGTGAATTTATCCAATAATGTTGATTATGCTATTAATAGAAGAAAATGATGAATTTAATTAAATAATCATGATTATTTAATTAAATAGATGAAAGGGGTTGAATCAGGACGAAAATGGTGTTAGTAAATTGAATCGAATGTGTGATATTGATCAGGACAATGTTAAGTGTCTACATTTTGCCCCTCTTTGAAGCAAATTGCCTACTACATTGGTTCAAAGGACTGATGCTTCTCAGATCAACATTGTTGCTCAGATAAAAAAATTAAAAACTCGTGACTTTTTTGGATGCCCCAACGGAAGGAATGAATGTTGGTATCCTTGCATTGTTGTGTATCCTCAACAATGTTATCACTATCGACAATCAACCAATTAGTTCAATCAATCCTAGCTTGGTTTTCAATAAAATCTCAAATAGATCACGAATATCATCACATATCCATACCCACTTGTCAAAATTGTGCAAAAATAGATCAAAAACATTCAAAAAATCTTAAAAATCCAAAAACATCCAAAACATCCTTAAAATCTCAACAACAACCAAATCACTTTTAACATCACAAAAATAGTTGAAACATCTCAAAATCCCCATAAACATCAAATATCATCCATAAATAAAAAACAACCTCATAACATTTGCAAACTCAAAACATACAAATAATCATAAACCAAAAACAACCTCAAAAACATTTCAAAACATCAAAAAGATTGAAATATTTCAAAAAGCTCAAAATCACCTGTGTCATCTTGCTTTCACCCACAATAAACTTTCATCCATTATAAATTGATCGTCATCCTCACCCTTTGGTAACACAAACAAAAACAAGTACAAATAATCAACAAAAGTAAACTTCAATGCAAAATCATAATCTAAATGAAACATAATCTTTAAACTTAAAATTCAAATTTTTGATCATTATCAAACATGTTAATCAAACTCTTATCAATGGCCTAATCAGTTCAACCCATCATCATCCAATGCATGTCCTAGGATACATCATTCTAACAATAAGCATCATTTCGGATATCATTTTGGACTTTTATCCTCAACATCACATCCTTTGGAAAAAAGATATGAATGGCATTGACTATTTGCTCATTTTTATCTTTTCTTAAGGTTTATCTTATTAGTCCATTCTGATGACCTCTCAATAATGTCTATCAAAATGATTTAGAGAGAAAGGAATGGGGCATTGATCATTATCTTTTGTTTGTTGTGCTTTTTGGATGTTCTTGTAATATGACCTCGGTGAATACTTGCCTTGTGTGTACAAGGATGGTCTCAAGTAAAAAAATGGCTAGGACACATCAGGTTCTTCATACCTTTTGTGTGTTAGTTTCCTTACTTTGACGACTTATCCTTTCACATGATAAAACAAGGTTTCCATATGTCAAGTATGAACAAGGATACTCCTATCTATTTGTAGAGTCAAATTCTATCACATTAGATACAAGACATCCTAGTTTTCAATACCTTGATGCATAGTGCCTATTTGCTATATCAAAAATAAGAAAGGACATGATGAATTTTCTCCTAACCTCGAAGCAAAGCAATATCATCTTTCTCATCACCATATCCATTTAAATTTTGAATAATCATAGGTTTGTTGGACTTTTGAATCAATCTCAAAAACAATGGTTAATCAATACCCATTTCATTCTTCTACTCCTATCTTATTCTTCTATCTTTACTAACAATTCTATCTAGGTATTGAATCTATGTAATATATCAAAATATACATGAGGTTACCCATGGCTGATGACTGCCTATACATCATAAAATATATCTACATCAAACATCTGATCTTTCTAAAGAAGTATCTTTCATCCTTTGATCAACCAAATTAAGCATGTATCCTTATCACGATCTCAAGTTGAAAATCAAAATTTCCGCTCGATCTCTCCAAGGGGCAGTATACTAGCATTATTCATTTCTTCTGCTAGGGCACAATGGGACATCCAGAAAAATTAGAAATTTTTAATTTTTGATATAAGTAGCAATGTTGATTTGAGAAGCATTAGTTCTTTGAACCAACACAACAGGTACCTCGCTTCAAAGAGGGTTAAAATTATCCTGATCAATATAACACATTTGATTCGATTTATTAATGTCATTTTCGTCTTGATTCGACCTATTTAGTCTACTTAATTAAATAATCCTAATTGTTTAATTAAATTTATTATTTCCTTCTATTAATAGGATAATCAACATTATTGGATTAATTCACCTCTTTCATCCTAATTTTCATCTTACTTGATTAAAAAATGCAAATTATTTGGTTAAATCCCTTAATTCCTCTCATTTGATTAACTAATCTTAATTATTTGATTAAGTGTCATTAATCCCACCCTTTTAATTAAATGAGCTAATTGTTTAATTAAAATCCTAAATTCCTCCATCTTGCACAATTAAATAATATCTTAATATTTTAATTGACTAATATCTTCCAATTCCTCCAACTTCTCTCACTTGCAAGAGAATATTCTTAGGAATATTCCTCCAATTCAAATGCAAATATTTCCTTCCAAATGGAAATATCTTCCAACAATATTCTAACATTCTTCCTAAAATTAAGGGACTTGCACATTCTAATTCAATTAGAGCCCTTGATTAGAATCATTGATCCATGTCAATATTCAATCTCATTCATAGATTGGAATCCTTGATCCATGCCATACTCTTTCAATTTCATCCATTGATTAACCAAATTGATCTTAGCGATTGATTCAACTAAAAATCCTATAAATAGTCCTCATTTCTATGAGTTATGGATCTACAAGACTTTAAGCAATTGCACTATAGCCATTTTTATATCCACAAATCATTTGAGTACTCTTATGTTGTAGGAATTCATATCCATTTTCATTATTTGTGAGCAATTTTGTGGTTCAATCTTCATTAACATATCAAATCAAAGCTTTGAATCAATGGGGTTACGAAAGAGCCAATCCTTCTACATCAAGTCAACACTAATCCCCCAATGGGATGAGGTTTGAGTGTTTAATTAGGTTTCCTTGAAAAATTTCATGTTTTTAATGGATTCTTAGTTAGCATTTCAAGAATTTCATTGAGAATGTGGGTTAATTAGGTTGAATGCTTAGTTTCTTAGTTGATTCTAGACGACTGTGTCCCAACCTTATTTTTAGGGAATTAAGGTGTCGAGGACAAAGTATTAAATGAATGATTTGGTTTTATGCTTACAATTTGTCAGTAAATGTTAAAATGGGCCACAAAATGCATAATTTAGAAAATTAGGTGTTCAATTGGGTCCATGCACTTAGGGGGAGCAAAACATAGTGTGGAATTGTCATGGGTGACAATTTACAATGCTACATTTAGCCCCCATTGTAGTGAGAGTATGAACTTATGCTTAGACTCATGCACTAAAGTAGAAAATGTGCCAAGAGGTTTGATTGTATGAATGTTGAAGAGATAGGATAACAATAAATCTAGGGGGAGTAAGCAAGCCCCCATGATTCAAGATCCTATGGCAAGACAACATAAGCACAAAGGAACACATGTGTATGTAATGCAACAAGACAACACACACAAATATACACGATGAAAACATGAAGCATGCACGCTAAAAACACATGATATAACATAGCATAAAGGTGACAACGGAATGAAAACAAACATGATGCAAACACAATGCAAACATGAAGAAGACACAAAAGACACAACAAAACACAAGGTTAGTACTAAAGTGGATTTGAGTTGGTAAGGCAAAGAGACCCCAGTCTTAAATTTGTCTCAAATACCAAACGTCATCTATTGAATCTGTTATCTAACAAAATAATACTCTCACAAGGATGTAAAATCACTTATTAGCCACATGGATCTAGCAAGTTGTGTTATGCCAAATCCATGGACTATCTTACCAAATTTTTAACATCTAAGAAGATGAACAAGCCTCACCTAAGAAGGTGCATAAACATCTAAGAAGATGATGAAAAACTCGCCTAAGAAGGTGCATAAATGTCTAAGAAGATGACGACAAACTCACCTAAGAAGGTGCATAAACATCTAGGAAGATGAACAAGACCAGGTCAAAACCTCAAGGGGTGTTATAAACGACACCACCGCAAAAGGTGCTTTACAAATAAGAAAGGGCATTGCTCAATACCTGAAGGGTCACACCTTAGGGAATATCAAGCCTAATATCACCAAAAAGAAGACAACATAGATCAAGAAGGCCACACTTTCTAGGATATGTATGCTATCATCACTAAAATGGGACCATTTCTTATGCAAACAATGAGTGGGGGACTATATGACCCCCCTTAAATTGTCAACATACTTGTTGTGTTGGTCTTTTAAGGAAAAAAGAGAATGCAAACCTTCAAAACTAATTTTTCTTGCCCCCCAAGTGTGGAGGCAAAGACAACCACATAAGAGACTATCATGTTGTCATGGAAAATATGGTTGCACTTAAGATTGTACCACCATGAATGGCAATGAGAAAATACACACAACTACAAGGTCATCATTGTTTAGAGTGATTAGGTGCATCGACACATGGAAGAGCACCACAATCACGAAGTTGTTGAATTTTATTACTCAAGGCTTAACATTCATTGGTAGAATGACCATGCACTCGATGATATGTACAAAATGAGTTTTTGTTATAAAATTTCTTTCATGTTTTTAGAGGGAGAGATATCAAGCGGGCTTTGAGAAGCCTCAACACAATATGCTCTTACTCAATGGTGGAAGACATTTCTTTTTCTTGTGGAGAAAAGTTTGCTCACTTACCACAATATGTCATACATATAGTAGATGATAAAGCATTAGATGAAGATGGGGATGAAAGTTGGAAACCTAAACCCTACTTGGAAAAGTACAATATAGATTTCAATTGATTCCTATCATTTTGTTACAGGTTTGCATTATATATCCATTTTTTTAAAAAAAATTGTATCCAAGGCCATAACATTCTTCCAACTCAGATGAATAGAATTTATCTAGATGCTCCTCAAAAGAATTGGCTTTTTCCTAAGCAAGCAAATCCTTTTTAAGTTTTTGAAAGTTAAGCATCTTCCACTCATGAGGAACAAGAGTTGAAGAACCCCCATCATATGGGGTGATGTTGTTGACGTAGAACTAGGTTGAGGAAATGAAACAAAAGACTCTTTAGGTTTAGATTGTGTGATTTTGTACTCTCCCATAAAGGAGGGTGTAAAATCTAATAAACCCCAATCATCACCAAAACATGTGTTTGAAGATGAATCATTTGTATTTGACTCTTTGGAATTTGATGGCGAGATTTTAGACTCCCCTTTGAAACAAAGTGTAAAATCTAACAGTCCCCAATCATCGTCTAAGAGTTTTGTTGTGGGTGAAAGATAATTAGGATTATCATCAACTTGTATAGGTTCTACCTTTGAAGTTGGAATCAAAGTACTAAGAGATTTGGAAGTGTTATGAACATATTGAACTTGTGAATTATAACTTTGTTCATCCGCTTTAACCGTGTATATCTTGTTATTATATTCAAGTTGGAAGTGTTATGATCATCTTGAACTTGTGAATTATAAATTTGTTCATCTGCTTTAATCGTCTATATGTTGTTATTATATTCATACATCTCACGGTGAAGAGTAGACAAGACTCCCTGCATGGCATGAATCCGCAGTCTACCTAGGAGAAGATTGTATGAAAGAGGTCCTAGCACGATATGGACAAGGGTGGGAAAAACCACATGCCCAACCTCAATGGGTAGTGTGATCATTCTTAATGATTGCTTATTAACATTGTCAAAGCCATGAATATTAGCATCATTGGGTTCTATAAAATTATTGTCCACACCAATTTTATCTAAGAGGTCAATGCTACAAACATTAAGACCCGCTACAAATTCTATGAGAGTACACCTAACTCTAGTTTCATTAATGATCACCTTTATTATTAAGGCTTCATGTTTATTTTGGATCTCAAGCGAGGGTAATCCATGTTGAGGGAATGTAATATCCAACTTTGTCACTTGCATACAATCAAATAAGGTGGCTACATCATTCATTCTAACAAAAGATGGGACATCAATCTTCTGTAAAGCCTCTTGGAGCGTCCTATGGTATGTAGGTGATGTTTGAATCAAGTCCCAAAGGGATATTTTTGTTGGTGTACTATGAAGTTGCTCAACAAGATCATACTCTTTACCACTATGTTGAGGAATGTTATATGTGTGAGAAACTACATGATAACTTGGTTGTTGCAACACATGCTTACTAGTGAGTTGTTTTGAAAAGTTCAAGATATGGCTAGGGGGTTTAGGGGGTCCTATAATGAGAGGTGATTTAGAAGGTCCAATAATTAGAGGAGTCTTGGGAAGTCCAATAATTAAAGGATATCCAATTGTCAATTGTGTGTTTATAACCTCAATTGAGTTATCTACTTGTTGATGACCTATTGATAAGGGATCTAATGTCAACTTAGCATCTTCATCTATGCAATCCATCTTAACATATTTTGAAAGAAATGTATCAATGATTTCATCCTCCTGTGCTAAAATATCTTCCCAAGTAGGAGAGATATTGGGAGAGAAACAAACAAGATTCTCATGAAACTTAGTGATTGGATCCTCTAACACTAAGATACCTTCTTCACAAGTAGGTGAGATATCAGGAGAAGAAAAACTATGCTTGGCATGATTGTCAATGATTACATTATCTTGCACCAAAACATTCTCACAAGTGGAGAAGATGTTGCAAGATGAATAAAGATTAGGAAAAGTGATATTAAGAAATGTGTCAATGATTTCATTTTCTTGTGTTAAGATACTCTCACAATCAGGTGAGATATTGGGAGAATAACTACTATGATTATCATGAGTATCAATGATTGCATTTGTTGGAATGTTAGAATCCTTAGTGTATGATCTAAGTGAGATGAAGTCCCCAAGGGCATCATCTAACATGACAAAGTCATCACAACTAAAGGGTTTGGTAGGTATATAATACACTTGTGGAAAGAGATCTAACATGATTAGATTACTATGATTTTTTCAAGATTAATCATTAATTTCCAATTTCAATTTGTGTTTATGTGTGTTATTGCAAATTATAATAAAAAATAGACCTACAGTCCTGCTACAAACACAATTCCAAAAATTAGAGTCCAAATTTGTAGAAAGGCAACAGATATCAATTTGTACTTGAAATTTGAAGCAATTTTAGGTGGACAAGGTTGCCTAGGGTGCCTATGTCTTGCACAATGTTTTGGAAAATTAAAAGTTTGAATGTGTATAATATTGTTTAAGGTTCCTATTTTTGTGTGCACACAGGTCTAACAGTGAATATTTTTCCAAAAAATTACCCAATTTATGACTATGTAATTCAAAATGCAAGTGTGCAACAATTTGCAAAACGTTCAAGCAATAATAGACAATTTTAAATGCAATTTCTAGATCTAAGATGCAACAATTGACTAATTCTATTATGCCAAAATCTGAAAATGATGATGTTGATGCCTTTTTGAAACAAAACAATGCAATTTTTCATTTTTTGAGCAATATGCAAGATGTCTAAATGAGTACAATGAACACTTTCAGATTTGATTTCAGACTTAAATGATCTAATGCATATTTGTAAATGCAATTGAATGTAAATTTGACCTAAGATGACTGAGATTAACCGTATTGCAACTTCTAATACAAAATTTGATATGCAATTTTTTTAAAAATTTATGCTTTTTATGATGCAAAAATGAATGCCTAAATGAACAATGCAAAAAAATGCAATGCTAACCCTAGATCTAGGATGATTTGCCTTAATTTTCAAAAGGTATATAATGTTAACACATCAGTTTCACCAAAATGAAATGTAGAAAAATGTGAAACCCTAGGATTTGGACACCTTTTTTAAATGTATTTCATTAAAGAATTTGAGGTAGCGGGGGTTTGATAGATTTGAACAAGGTATAAGACTAACTTACAACCTGAAAGGTTAGTCAACCTGCCCTTGACCAAATCTAAAATTAACTCAGGGATGAAATGCAATTATTCAACTAGCCTAATGATGCAAATAACTATTCTAATGCAAAAACAACAAATCTAGAAAGTCAAACAAATTCAAACTTTGGAAACAGAATGAGTAGAGTATTATGCACCTATGGTTTCAATCTGAGCCTGATTTTGGAGGACTAAGTCACCCAGGACAACAATGTCCTTTTGATTGAAATTTCGATTTGTTTTCACAGTCCTCTGGTGCCATATTAGAGCCTTTGTTTTCTACTTGTTGCACTGTTGGATCACTGTCGAATATTTCTATAACTGAGTTTCTGTTTTTCTCAAGATGTAGGGTTTGAATGCAACAATGAATAAATGGTCTTTAATCTTCCTCTAAACTTTTTCAAATCTGAACTTGCACATTCAAAGAGAGGAATGGTTGTGCCATTTAGGGGCTTGCCTTAGTCAAACCTCATGTTAGTGTTTCTACTTCCATAATGGCAATGTCAATGAAAGATAGTCTATCCTTTTGAGGGATAGGGATAAATGATAAAAATGAATGATGAATCTACAATGGACTGCACCTCACCACCCTCCAATGGCCTCCTTGAAGGACTAAATTCATACAAATCTCCTCAAGGTTTGAATGTTGTTGGCTTGATTTGCTTGAAGACCTACAAGGATTAGATATCATAAATAATATGATAATATAAACATGAGAAAACTCACATACACTTTGACATGATGTTTGGATATTAAATTGCTCCAATAAATCTTTGAAATGTTTCTCTTGAATTGCTTGATAATGCTCTTGACAATATTTTTTGCTCAATAATTCTAGATGATCTCAAAAAATGCAATAACTTGGTATTTACATACAATTATTCTTTCCCAAAAAATTAAATCCCAATAGCCAACATTGGGCATTTGAAATTCAAATAATAAAATGTCGACATTGACATACTCAGTTTTGTAGGCAAAATAGGGGGAATAAGTTTCCCTAGGCGACTATGTCCCAACCTTATTTTTTGGGAATTAAGGTGTTAGGGACAAAGTATTAAATGAATGATTTAGTTTTATGCTTGCAATTTGTCGATAAATGTTAAATCGGGCCACAAAATGCATAATTTAGGAAATTAGGTGTTCAATTAGGTCCATGCATTTAGGGGGAGCAAAACATAGTGTGAAATTGTCATGGGCGGCAATTTATGACACAACAGTATATAATAACTTACATGATGTAGGTCACAAATTCTTGCAAAGGAGTTACATTCTAATTTTAGAGGTCATTCTCTCAAAGTGGGTCCTAAAAATGCTTACCATGGTATTTTGGAGCAATTTTTGGGCCTATGGTATTATCTTTGGGTATTTTTTTGGGCCTCCTTAAGGCTATTTATTGTAATCTTGAGATGGAAGTATGATGCATTCTCTTGCAAAGTTATGCTACTAATTTTCCTTCAAGATTGAAAAGTGTTAATCTCCATTAAAGATATGAATCCTAATATTGTATTGTAACAATGTTGTTGTTGAGAATATGTTGGTTTCCATGCTTTCAAGGCTAAGTTTTGCTTGAAATGGTTTTCCATGGCATATCCATATAAATCTTGTCTATGGTTGTTCATCTCTTATTCTTATTTTTTGAGTGTTGTTTTATATGCTAGAATGTTGCTAAAATTTTCTTTATCAAATACTTGTATTTCTCTCCTTGAAGGATTAATATGGAAAATCTCTACAATTAGTATTTAAGTTTAGTTATAAGTTTAGACATAAGGTTTGTGGGGATATTTTTCTAACTTGATGACTTGGACTAGTGGATTGTGGTCAAGGTAAGAAGGAAATTTGAGAGGAGAGGGGGGCAATTCTTTAGATGAATGGGAAATAAGGATGTGTATAAGAATAGAAGATACATCAATGTTATAATAGGGGAAAAGGAAATATATAGAAATAGGTGGTGGGGTTTAATGGAATAATTCATAGAGAAAGAGATGTAGGGGTAAGTATCAATGGTATAATAGAGTGTCACATGTATTATCAAAGATGTGATGTATGAGGAAGAGAAGAAAGGCTCATGTATTATTAAAGGGAAAAGGAAAAATTATGTACCTATGGTGTATGAGACATGATTGGGTGGTAAGTTTGGTAAAGTAGAATCATGATCATTAGCTCGTGAAAAAGATATAGGTATAGTATGGTTGGGTCATTAAATGATGGAAAAAATGTAGGAGAATGCATGATAAAATTGTCTAGTTCATTCAATGTGACATAATTGATACAAGAATGGAGGAGAAGAATTAGCTAGAAAAGTGAAAAAGTCCTCAAGGACAAAGGAAAAGGAATACATGAGGTGCTTGAAAGAAGTAAAGGTGGAAAAGTAGTCTAAGAACTATGGAATGGAGTGTATGGATGGATTGTCATCATATAAATAGGAAATGCCAATGAGGGAAATTTGATTGGTATTAAGGAAACTAAAAGGGAAATTAGGTTGGTCATGTGGTGATGTAAGGAATTACAAGAAAGTGTATTGTATGATTCTATGGAAGAGGGTGGGAGACGTAATGGAGTGGAAGATTGTCATGAGGAGAGGCAAGTTAGTGTGGGTGGGATGTCTATAACGAATGGAGTGAGTGGGAAGATAAATATGGCCACATGAATGATTATTATTGTCTATTCATAAAGGATAATATGTAGAAGGAAGGATGGGATGGATAAGGTGGTGCTAAAGTCACAATACAATTGCATGGTAGAAAGAAAAAGTGGGGATTAGGGGTAAGAGAATGGACATAAAAATACTTGAGTAAGTCTAAGTCACTAGGATAGTAATGAAGAAAGTTAGTAAGAATGGTAGAATCGGAATGGAAAGTGCAAATGAATTTGGCGGAAAGGGGAGAAGGTTCTAAGTCAAAGAAGGTGAGAAGATGCTCTAGGATAAGGGGGTGAATGGACATAAATTGAGAATAAAAGGTGGGGTAAAGGAAAGTGGTAAAATAAGAAATCAGATAATAAATAGGAGCTATGGTAGCTAAGAAAGAAAAGATAGTGAAGGATATTCTAGAATAGGAAAAACAGGGATAGAAGGATGAGGATGAAGACAAAGAAAAAGAGGATGGAGGTACAAAATGGAAAAGACTAGGGTTTGGAACAAATAAGGAGAGCAAAAGACAAAGGAAACAAAAAGGACTAAAATGTAAAAGGAAAATGAATGAGAACAATAAAAGAAGTGGACAGACAAAATCAAGCACTATGGATATGAAAGACAACAAGACAAAAGCTAATATAGCACATAATCATAAGAAGATTTAGTAAGTTATGTCAAGTTTCACAAAATGAAAGAACCAAAAATTAGGTTTAGTGAAAGGAAAGCTTAAGGTGTGGAACAAACTCTCCTAATGTCAAACCTCAGAGAAGAATGCATATATGTCTTTAATTTTGCAATTACAGTTCATTAAGATGCACATGAAAGGAATAACAAAATAGTGAAATAAACACATACACAATTGAACACCAGATTTACGTGGGAAAACCCTTACGGGAGAAAAACCCACCACACCAAAGAAAAATCTCTTGTATTATAGTAATTGAATTACATACAAGTTACAGACTCTCCCTTCAGATAATCAATCTCACAATAGCAACATTTCCCTGATCAACCT
>VDFB02283722.1:0-12874 GCA_007258455.2 Sequoia sempervirens | reverse complement strand
CAAAGTCGTTGTCTCATCTTCATGAGAGATTATCGGCTCTGCATTAGCTACCCTATGGTGTCGGCGCCTCAGTAGGAGGAAGGGCCAGGTGATGCATAGATGGGTGCCGGCGCCTCGGTTAGGAGGAAGTGCCAGGGGATCCCATGAGAGCTATGTGATGACACTCTCCACTAGACATCCTTGTTGTTCTTATTTTCTTGTTGCCTCTGGATATTGTTATTTTTATGTTGTTCTGATTATAGGGTTAGGGAATCCATAGGTGGGTGCCAGCTCCTCAGTTGGAGGAAGAGCCAGGGGATCCCATGAGAGTTATGTGATGACCCTCCCTACTTGACACCCGTCTGACTTGTTCTTGTTGCCTATTGGAATGGTGTATTGAATGGTTGATTCAAAGTTATTATGGAATCATGTTCTTTATATTGGTTCTGATTTAATTGGAAATGTACTTTGGGTGTTGGTTCGGTTCTTCTGGATGTTATCTCTTTGTGATGTTTCTTGAATTCTTGTGAATTTGATTCATGATTGTTAAGTGATAGTGTTTCAAGTTATCGTGATGAGTTCTTGGTTTTACTTGTTATGTGTCTTGAGAACATTGATGGTTGTGCATTGCATTCTTGAGTTGTACTTGTTATGTATCATGTTGTTGAGTCGTTTGACGTTCATGGTCAGGTTCACTTCCTCGTCACCTCTGAGCACGGGGGGTGAGTTACTTTGTAATTCACATGGTTGGGTGGAACGTGCTCCGCACCCGTTGGGTTCCCCATTAGCGTCTTGTCATCTCAGCTTTCTGTAGTGCAGATGTTCCAGTGATCAGTTGTACTTCATATTCATTATTCTTGTATCAATCCCCATGTTGGGAAATTCAATGTAATTCATGTATCAAAGAAAATTGTAATGTAATATTATTTCAATGATGTAATAGTTAGGTTTAAACTGGATCTTGTTAAAATATTTATCATGGATGTACTTATGCGATGTTTATCATACTCGCATCATAGCTATCAGTTGTATCATTGTTTATGGTTTTTATAAATTAAATGGTTATGTTATATTCTTTATCTGTTCTTATGTTTTGTTGTTGCGATGTAACCTCGCGTGCCCCAGAGAACCAAGTGTGTTAATGTGATGTAATGCGCTATGTGAATTATGGTTAAGTGTTGTTACATGTTTAATTTAATTATTTAAAAAAAAAAAAATTATTTGCAGTGTGTGTGTTCTTTGGGGTTTGCAAGGCGGGCATTACATGGAATGTGCACCTTCCGTTGTTTTAGTTCCTTTGGGGTTCGCACGGCGGGGCATGACAGCTTGGTATCAGAGCCCAAGTGTAAACACTGGGCACTCTGGGATAATGTGGACCCATTAAGTTGTTAGTTGCGTAGGTAATACTCCAGGCCTTATGAGCCATGGCGTTGACCTAGGTGCTTTGTTCGATAGTTTATGTTTTCTTTTTTTGGGTTGGTCTGACTTGGCTACCCAGAAGTTGTTGTTATGTGGTGTAGGTCCAATGGCGCAGGAAATTAGTGGAAGGGATAGGACCCTCGGTGTAGTGTACAATGCACCGATATCCTTCCTACTGGAAGAATGCATTATGGACAATTGTGTTGTGTGTGAATTTTGTGTGTTGTGTGTGGTGGAAAACAACCAGCTTTGTTGTTATGTCCACTCTTGTATGTCTTCTTATGCTTTACCTCTTTGTGCAAGCGATTGCCTGATTGACCCTATGTAGTTTTGGGTTGCTTTTGCGTGCTATATGGTATGAATTATGGAATATGGTAATAGGAAACGAATGAATACGTGGTTAGTTATAGAGATTTGTGGCGTGTTCTCTGTGTGGTTGTTGTGTGCTTACTCTTATCTATTTAATGGCTTCCAGGAGTAAGCCATGTCCTAGGGGGGAGGATGTAATACCCCTCATACTGTTTAAACTTATTAATTTTTGTGTTAACTCGTTATGATGATTCTATTAGGGTTTTGATTTGGTTGGTGTAGTTTGATGATGTTGTTATTCCTTTTCTGGACATAATCGGTTGATATGACATTACTAGTATGATTTGTGATATCTTGTGTGTTGTTGGATTTTGTTTATTTAAATGATTTATCATTAATATTTATATGCCAATGTGATGTTATTTAATTCAGTATTATTATTTGATGCAGTAGTTTAATATCGTGTTATCTTATGTCAATTGGGTTATAAATGTTAGCTCATTATTGATATTATAATTGTTAGAGTAGGTTAGGTGAGAGGACAGTGTAGCATCACTCGTCCACGAGTGCCCTGCTACACTGCAATTCCTTCTCGTGATAAGATGTTGATTTCATATGTATACATGTGCTACTTGACGTTTGCTTGGATGCAGGATTGCAGGAATAAGTCTCGATTCCACCTGCTTCGGCAGGACAGGGCAAGCAATAAATTAACCCAATGGGTAAAAGTTGAAAAAGGGAGTAGGCTTGGAAGTGTCCCCGTCCCAGGTCCGTCGTCTGTTGTGAGTTGTGTTTGATTGAAGTCTTGTCTTGTCTTGTATGTAGTTTTATTGTTGAGTATTTATTTTATTCTTGGGTAGTGTTTAATTAATTAATCGTATTGCATAAAATAATTAATTAAGGTTACACTGTTATTTGATTTAATTAAGAGTTAGAAAGATGTTAAAATTAAATATATAATAAATTAAAAAAATGATTTAATTAATTAAAAGTGCAAATAATTATAATTAAATTAATACTGTTGAGAGTAATTAAATATTATTATTTTTATTTATTATATTAAATTAGGAAATTTTGTGGAGATAATATCTAAATTTAAATAATTATTCCAATTAAAATTTTAGATAAATGTGAGCTTTTAAAAGCTGGAAAAGGACCAATAGGAAGGGGGCTTTTTGTGAAAAGAAAGCAGATGTGCTTTATGGAGTTTTATTTTTGATTTATTGTTTGGATGAGGAAATTTATTCACACACAAGTTGGTTCTGGTGGGAGTTTTGCTCTGTAGTTTTTAGATCTAGAAAAGAAAAATAAGAAAATAGCTTTCAGTTTGGAGTCTTGAGTAGTTTTGGAATAAAAATTATTGTGAGTTTGCAAAGAAAATACTATACAGTAGAACATTGAAGGCAGAAGGTGGAGAAGGGAGTTACGGGAGGAATTCGAGAGGAGGTTACAGGCGGGATTCTCCTTCAGACACCGGATTCCAGGTTTTCCCCTTGTACATTTTTAATACTGCGTAGGTCTGTAAACGAATCTGATTTGCTATGTGTTCGAAATTGTAGAATGAAGTTTATGTTTTGAAAACTTGTTTGCATTTAAAACTCTCAAACCTTCTGTAGTAACTTATAATAGGTCTTGTTTTAAATTGTTCAGCATAGTTTAGTAGAGAAAATTAGTGTGTTTAAAATATTAAAAAAAAAAATTACTTCTGATGAAAGATCGAATTTGCATGTTTAAATTTATATTGAGTTCGTGATGGATAGTTTTGCATGTCAAGATTTATATTGAATCTTTTGAAAACCCATGTATATATTTGATTGTTCAGAATCTCTCATGATCTATATAAACATATAATATTCTGGTTGTGTTAACTAGATATATATATTTTCAGATAAATATTGGTTCTCTGTATATATATATACTTTGTTATTAAAAAGAAAATATATATATATATATATTTATATATATTAGATTTTAAAATTTCTGTGTAAAGAAATTTGTGTGTACGTCCGTATTATTTTCGTTGTAAATTGTGTCACAGGAATAATTATGGAAATAAATAATTTTGTCTTTTTACGCGCACGGATTTTCGCGCACTGGTTTTTCTGTGAATGAAATATTTATTAACAAAGTTTTAAAACATGAAAAAAATAAAAAATAAAAATAAAAATATAAGAAATAAAATTTTTTTTTTTTTAAATTGCATTGGGGAAGGGGCGGACGGCTTTCGCCGTACCATACCCCGACCCCCTATACTGTCCTCCCTCCGTGGCTTATGGGCCACGGCAGTCAAAGACTGCCGTACCCAGCAGCCACTTGGGCTGCTGGCACGGCAGCCCTTGGCTGCCATGCGCGGCCATTGGGGAGGCCGCGGCCTCCCTGTTGGGAGGTACGCAACCTCCTCAATGGAGGCGCACCTCCCAAGTAACTGCAATTATTTTATTTTAATTCTTGTTTTTAGATTTCGTTTGTTATTTAAAATGTGTAAATCTAATTTAATTTAATTCGTATTTCGATCTCATTCGGAATTCTTATAATATAATTTGTAAGTTCATATTTAAAAATTGAATTTAGTTTTAATTAATGTGCATTGTTTTATTAATATTTAGTTTATTTAAAAATATAAATATATATATTATATAATATTTAATGTATATTTAATATATATTATTTATTATATATGTATATATATATATTTATTTATTGTGGAGATTTAATTTAAATTTTGGTTTAATTATATATATGTTTCAAATGCAATTTAAGTCGAACTTGCTTTGTATAATAATATGGTTCCGTTAGTTTTATTAAATGATTATTTTTTTTTAGAGGGGGTTAGGTTATTTGTTTTAAAATTATAATTTTTCTTTAAAACGGAATAGGATATAAATGTTAATCTTATAGAATGTTCTTAAATATAGTTTTATTTGTTTAATTTATTTTGTATACTTATATTTATCTAAAGGAGATTTAGGTATATATTGTGAATACGTTGTTAATATTTTGCAATATTATAGTTAACTAGAAAATTGGAAATAAAATTTATTGTGTTGTGTTGAAAAGAGTGTACTCGTGTAAATGATTGAGTTGCCTGGAATGTTTTCCTGTCATGTTCCTTTATTCTCCTTGTCGGGCAATTAGGGTTAAGGGTTTTGTAAGTCTTCCAGAGAAGTTTTCTTGAGTGGGATGTTATGTGTAGAGGTTCATTTTGTGAATCGCCTTGATGTATTGTACTATGATGTTGTACCCGGTTTCCACGAACGGGATTTGTGCCTCCTAGGAAATAGGAGTGGGTAATGAGAATTGTACCTCCTTTGGAAGGAGTGTGTATTTTGAATTGGTTTCCTCCAGTGTATGGAGTGAGTTCCTTGTTTTATTTTCTCCTTGGATTGGAGAGTTTATGTTGTTTAGTTACCTATTGTGGTATCGTGCCTTATGTGTTGTCAATAGGAGAGTGGCTCTTTGTGGGGGTCCGGCACACAAAGGGGCGCCAGGGTAACCTACCTAGAGTTTAATTAAGTGACAATTTAAATGAATTAATGGGGGGGCTTTCACACTAATAAAGATAAAGGATGTCTCTCTCGTGAAGCAAGTGAATGATAAGGCTCGAGATGAGATGGACGCATAGTTTTGCGTGAGGGTCCGGCGGCCGGTAGAGGCAAGCCAGGGTAACCCAAGATGGGGGTCCGGTAGCCTAGGAAGGTTGAGCCAGGGTAACTCATGGCAATTTATGCATGACACTCTTCCTATGTCAATAGTTAGCCAGTTATTGTGCGATGTTCATGATCTTGTTCTCTGGAAGCATTGTAACCTTGTGTTAAGTGACTGTGTGATTGTAGTTGTGAAATAATATTGTGATTTCAGTGGTTATGTGCCTTGATGTTTTCTCTTTGGTCATTGTTGGATGAGGTTCTTGTTATTATGTCAGAGGTTCATTGATGTTGTGATTATGTCTGGTTGTTATGTTCTTCAGTGGTTTGTTTTGCCTTTTGGATTTGCCAGTGTTGTGTTTCTATGTGGTCTTTGGTGTTGAGTTATCTTCTTGGAGTTCGTCTTTACTGTTGTTAGGCGTACTTGGTCGGGGACCCTTCCTTGTCTACTCTCAGCACGGGGGTGGTTGGGTGGAACGTGCTTCGCACCCCATTGGGTTCCCTCTCTTTTTGCAGATGTATCTTTTACTTGCAGGTTTTGGCAGATGTGGATGATCCAGTTTTTTCTTATGTACCAGATTGATGTATATACTTCTTATGTAATATATTCATTAGTGTATTGTCTCCCACGTGTGTTGGGATGACCTTGTTGTAATTGTTTATGTGATTATTGAGATTGTATTCTTCTATCATTGGGATGTAATAATTATTCAAGCCATGTATTTATTCAAGATCATTTGATATAGTTGGTTATGATGAGTTGTATCTATCGAAAATATGTAATACTTTATATCTTTATAATTCCTTGTATTGTCATTTGTGCTTATGTTATTAATATGGTTATAGTTGATGAATACCTTATATAATGGAATGGAAATGAATAGTTTTACGTAGTAGATTAATTATTGTTATCTCCTGATCGTTGTTATGGGTTAGTGTAGTCATGTCACTTCGTGTACCCCTTTGGAACTAGTTGTGCCTCATGATACATTGTTATGTTATAGTATTTAAGTATGTTTATTTTATGTTTATATTCTTTTTTAAAAAAAAAATTGTTCCGTTGTTTTAGTTCCTTTGGGGTTCGCACGGCTGGCATGATTGACCCGCGACCCGCTGGTTCCCCATTATACGCCTTGGCATCTCTTGTAGGTGCATGTTCCAGTGATCAGTTGTACTTCATATTCATTATTCTTGTATCAATCCCCATGTTGGGAAATTCAATGTAATTCATGTATCAAAGAAAATTGTAATGTAATATTATTTCAATGATGTAATAGTTAGGTTTAAACTGGATCTTGTTAAAAGATTTATCATGGATGTACTTATGCGATGTTTATCATACTCGCATCATAGCTATCAGTTGTATCATTGTTTATGGTTTTTATAAATTAAATGGTTATGTTGTTTTCGTTATCTTTATTTTGTTTTGTGGTTATGATAACCCTCGCGTCTCCCCGTAGAACAAGTGCAAGCTAATGTGATGTAATGCGCCATGTGAATTATGGTTAAGGTTGTTACATGTTTAATTTAATTATTTTAAAAAAAAAAAATTATTTGCAGTGTGTGTGTTCTCTGGGGTTTGCAAGGCGGGCATTACATGGAATGTGCACCTTACTCTATTGGGTCCCTAGTTCTTGTTCGTGGCAACGAGTGCTTCTTGGATGGAGAGCTCATGAGCTGAAATGTACTTTATTATTTGTATTAGTGGTAACTTTATATATGTATCACTCCTCAATTGTTAATGAGGTGAACAATTGTAATATGTAACTGTACATTTTTATTTGACCTACCTCATTTGGAAAATGAGCATTGTATATGTTATTGCAAATGCAATGTAATTGTACTCTATATCTTTATTGATGTAATTTAAATGTTGTTCAATGTATGCTTTTAAGTTTATGAAAATTAATTACATGCAATGCTAAATACTAATGTCATCTATGGGATTTTCAAGTAGTGTGTCATCGTGTTACTTAGGGATTGGTTGTAATTAGTTAAGTTAATGTTTACTTATAAAAAAGAAAATTATTACACTTTTGTTGTCATTGCAACATTCTTTAGGTTACAAGATGGGGCATTACAATGTAGCTAACAATGTTGTCATGGAAGAAGTTAAGACATCTATTTTTAGAATTAAAGGTGTCAAATTCCCAGGCCCACATGGTTTTTGTACCTTCTATTTCCAAAAAAATTGGAATGTAATGGATGAGGAGCTCTATGAAGTGATATAGGGATCAAAGGAATCATTTTTTTTCTTAAAGTCACTCATTGATACTTTCGTAGCACTCATTCCCAAAAAGGATGCTTCTAGAAAACCTGAGGATTTCAAACATATTTGCTTATGCAATACTATGTACAATATTATCTTAGTTCATCAAGTACTTTTGAAGCAACATAGAAGAAAATGTCATGGTGATCCAAATATCCATGTATGTGAGAGTGCAATAGGAGCATGTTCTAAACAAATATGTCGAATCTTGAGAAATATATACCATGTCAAGCCTAGTCTAGCACATACTACTCCTTGTCTAGTATTTTTCCCATATCGAATGATGATACCTATCCTTGTGGGCTTCTACAAGTTGAAGATCAACTTTAGAAGTTCAGATACTATGGTGGAGTTTCATGTTTTGAACTATGAATTTGGCATTCAGTAAAACACAAATATTAGAAGTACAATGAACTTGAAAGTGATAATCAATAAGTATAGTGAACTTGAAATTGGAATTCAATAAGCACAAACAGATTGATGACAAAATTTTGTAACCTACATGATGTCATTTTATTCCTACACAAATGAACACAATGTCTTTACTAAAGTAATTTTTTTTTCCAATTTTTCCATTAACAAGAAAAGCTTTTACATCATTGTCATGAGTTTACAAGCATGTTTGGTGGAGATCATTGTAAGTATCATCTAGTAGAAACATCACATATTGCATATATGCTTGCCTATACTTCACTTGGAGAAATTGAGTTTGGGTGGAATATGTGAATAAATATAAATTGCTATTTTAATATTTATTGTTTTGTCAAGATTTTAACAAAAAAAATTAAACATTATATTAAATTGTGCTAATTTATATTGTGTATATACTTTTTAATAAACTTTCAATTTCCAAAATTAATCAATAAAGCAATAGACCTCTTTATATCACAATATTCTAATATTAAATTTATATATAGAAACAAACACTTTTTTTAACTTAATTTTTTGAAACAAAATAGACATTAAATAGCCCTCTATCTAACTTTTCATAGTTGAGATTAAAATAGTGATTGGAATAGAATATAGTTTGAATTCGTGATTGGAATAAATTTTTTTACTGCTTTTATTCTTTTGTTGACATTGTCTTGCCACAATACCTATTAATTAATGATTGTATGTTTTCACCATCAACAACTTTATTCCATTAAAATTATGTATATTTATGATTGTAGTCTTGAGAAGATTGTTTTTGAATTGAAATTATGCACAATGACATATAAAAGCAATCTTTATATCTAATGTTTAATCTAGAAACAATCTATAAAGATTTAGTGTAATACCCCTCCGTGTCGGTTGTTCTGAACTTGTGTGTAAGTTTTTTTTTTGTGTGTGTCTCATTGGTTAATGTGTTATTTGATTGTGTGAAAAATATAATATGTTAGTAATCATGTTTTTAATTAAATCATAAGTGATTTGCAAGGTTATTTAAAATATGATTAGAAATTAAAATAATAATCAATTAAATTAAATCAAATGATTTAGAACAAATGATTAAATTTAAACTAATTGTTTTGTAAAAATATTCTTTAATGATATTAAATAATAATTAATAATTTATTAGTTGTTCAAAGATAATTAATATGATAAGGAATTTAAATGGATAGGAAGCTGAAGTGTTTTAAAACAGGGAAAGAGATTGGAAATTGGAAGGTGAATAGTTATTGCTAAATAAATAAATAATAATAAAGCATCATTTTTGTGAGGAGTAAAAAGCAAGAGAAGCTGGAAAAAAAATTGTATATGCTTTATCCTCCTTTGTCTGATCAGCTTCCAGACCAAAAATATGGGGAGAAGAAGTGCGGATTGATGCCAAGTTAGTAGACTTGGGAGAATCATGGTAGCATTAAAGAAGTTATACAAATTCCTTTGTGGTATGGGTGCTTCTTCGCTCAATAGTGGGAGGTTGAAAGAAGTTGTGGTTGCATCGGTGGAGAGCTCTCAGCATCAAAGCTCTGGTTTAGACAAACAATTTGTACCAGGTTTCTTTATTCTTCTGAATTTTTTTATCTCTATGTTTTTAAAAGAAAATGAATGCATGTTGCATGTTATTGCTTGAAAGTTTCTTAATCCTATAAAGGATATGCATCTTCTTCTTGCAGCTTTTCCCTGTGTTGTCCTTTAGTAGCAATCCGCATTTCATTTCATTTTGAATGCTTGCTACAGTATTTTGTTTGTAAAGAGCAATTCACTTTGTTAATTCCTGCTTTATAGGCCTTCCAAACCTCTTCCCACAGACATCTCTCTCTGTTTTCATTTTCAACCTGTTTCAGCTGCAGAGGAAGTTTGAAATTATAAACAATCTCTCTGAATGCATTGTCAACCTGTCACAGCGACTCACTTGAACATGGTAGGGTGTATATATTTAAATAAACTCTCTGATTTTTATTATCAAATCCCAAATGTTACCCACAAAACTGAAGGAAAATGGCTTCTCACGTTTTTGCAACCGTAACCATCTCAAACTTGGAGGAAGCTTGGTTCATGTGTTTTCTCTGATTCCGTCATTGAGCAGATTGTTTAAGTGAAGAAATTAAGGATCAATGAGCAGATTATTTAATTCTCTTGGTCTGCGCAATGTTTCAAGCCTTTGCCAATTAGCTTCATTCAGTCGAAGCTGAGAGAAATTGATGTTATTGGATACAGTGGTTAGATGAGCTCCTTCGCATAGTCTGGTAATCTAAATTTTTATAATCTCCCTGATACCGTTGGCAACCTATCACCGCTGCAGCATTTATACTTAGGAGAGTGTGCAAATTTAATAACCTCCCTGAAACCATTGGCGACCCATCTCAGCTTCCACGTCTAAAACTCATTTTTTTGATATTCTTGGCAATCTGTCACTGTTGCAGCATTTAGAATTGAGGCGTTGTACAGATTTAAATAGCCTCCCTGAAACCATTGCCCCTTTTCCAGTTGCAAATTTTAGACTTGCATGGGTGTAGTAAATTATATATTTTTCTTTGATTTCTTTTGTCAACTGTCTCAACTGCGTACCTAAACATAATAGGAAGTTTAAAGGTTCAATTAATCTTTATGATCTTATTGTTAACCTGTCTCAACTTTTTATTCAAATTAGTATGAGAATGTGGATCCAAATTAGTAGAACTTTTCAATAAGAAAATTAGAAATTACTCTCCTTTGATTAACCAGAGACTCTTTCTTAATTATTGCATTATCATAAGTTAGTCTCCTTGGCATTGTATGTTTGGCATTTGGTATTATGTCTTTGTATGAATAGGTATGTAAATATACCCTCATTATGGAGATAAAATGTCAAAGCAAGGTATTTAGTGAAATATTTGTATAGTGAAGTTAGGACTCTTGTAGGATGAGATTTTAAATCACTTAACTACATTAGTTATATTTTAGAATGTATAAACATATATTATTATAATTTGCTATGCCTTTTAGTAGGAAGGTCAATTTGGTTGAACTCGTTGCTTTTGTTTAGTTTCTCTTAGAATAACGAAAAATGAATATGAATTAATGAAGACATTTATTTTCTAGAATATTGAGTTCATAGTACTCCCTTATAATGGAAGTGTAGAATTAAAGAGAATAGTAATTCAATTTAGGAGTTTTAAATTAAATGTTGGGAATTGCGAACTCAAGTAGGTGTTATATATATATATGAACGCTTGTTCTTAAGTTATGAGAAATGTTTAGTATGTGCTAGTATTTAATTAAGGATGTAGTTAATGGATTTTAAAATTAGTGGAAATAAAAGAAAATTGATTTTTAATTTATATGTAGTCAAAGAAGAATTTATTTAATAGATAAAATAGAGTAGAAATGTATAGGTTGTTGAATTATTTATAATTCTAAATGTTGTATCGCATTTGTACTGAACTCTTAAATAATACAATTGTATATCTTTTACCATGGTTAAGAATTGTAGTAAACTCGATTGACCTAATTATGGTAGTTTTATAAACTTAAGTCAATGAAACAAATTGTTCCTTGAATTGAGTTTTCATTTTTTAATTATTTCTTTTGGATTGTTAGTTAGTGGATATCTTTATGACAATTTGAGTTTCTATTAAATGAGGTTCTTATATGGATGGTTATTTAGAATCTTGAAATTGTAATTGTTTTGGTTGTTGAGTAGGTTAGTATCTTTTAATTGAGAATGTGATTAGATAATTGTTGTCATTGTCATATTGCTGATTTTATGAATGTAATTTCGTACCAATCTAAGGGATTCTTGTGAGGAGAAAATTGAGGTCTCCCATGGAATACCTAGTTGGTGGCTTTAGGTTTTGTTAAGTGATTTTTTTGAATTAAAGGTTGATTTTCTCTTTTGCGTTTCCCTATTTGGGGTCACACCATTGTTGATTTGTGATTAGTGTCTTATGGCTTAAACACATCAGATTATATCTTCACTTCGCAATATTGTAAAGGTTGGAAATGATTGATCTTTAAAATAATGTTCTTTATAGATTGTTTCAAGTTACTTCTTATTGGAGGAATGGATATCTTGTATTTGAATGTGTGGTTTTATGGCTTGTTTTGTTAGATCCTTTCGATGTGACTTTTCGTGAGTTGATTTTGAGTTGGAGATTTCTCCCATTTAATTTATGTTGCTATTCTTTAGGAACCCATATGTTTTCTATTGTTCTTTATCCTAAGTGGTAAATCGGTTAATGTTTTCATTGTCATGATTGATGGTTCTGCTTGAGTTTTTAATGAGTCAAATTTGAAAAGTTCTTTGAGTTACGGGTATTCCGAGAGGAGAAAATAGAGGTTTCCCTTAGATTTTTGATTTAGTCAGTATTGGAGTTGTTGATCTTATTTTGGTTTATGCACTCATTACATTTGTATTGAAAATAGTTCTTGTGGCCTTGTAATTATGGTTGTCAGTTCTTTGATGGGGAACCCTAGTGTAAAATTTTTGAGAATCTTCCAGAGGATTGAGTTGATTGATAATTGATGTTCTCTCTCTTTATGTTCCCTTGATGTGGCAAGTGTTTTGGTATCTTTATTTTGAAAGGGTTGTACGAGACTTTGATGTTGTACATGTTAGCGAGATGGGTAATGCCTCGCATGCTTTTATGTTGTGATTCTTTGTTCAAATTATGATGGTACAACCCTTGGTTTCTTGGTGTTTATGTTGTTGGGTCTCTAGGGAGAGTGGCTCCTCGTGGGGGCCGGCGCCCTGTTTAAGGGGAAGGGCACAGGAGAACCCATGAGTGAGTTAGTAAACAACTAAAAACCTAATAATTAACTTAGGAGGGTTGGGTAGTAATATCATTAT
>VDFB02283721.1:0-30675 GCA_007258455.2 Sequoia sempervirens | reverse complement strand
ATTTTGAATGCTTGCTATAGTATTTTGTTTGTAAAGAGCAATTCACTTTGTTAATTCCTACTTTATAGGCCTTCCTAACCTCTTCCCACAGACATCTCTCTCTATTATCATTTTTGACCTGTTTCAGCTGCAGAGGAAGTTTAAAATTATAAATAATCTCTCTGAATACATTGTCAACCTGTCACAGCGACTCACTTGAACATGGTAGGGTGTATAGATTTAAATAAACTCTCTGATTTTTATTATCAAATCCCAAATGTTATCCGCAAAACTGAAGGAAAATGGCTTCTCACGTTTTTGCAACTGTAACCATCTCAAACTTGGAGGAAGCTTGGTTCATGTGTCTTCTCTGATTCTGTCATTGAGGAGATTGTTCAAGTGAAGAAATTGAGGACCAATGAGCAGATTATTTAATTCTCTTGGTCTGTGCAATGTTTCAAGCCTTTTCCAATTACCTTCGTTCAGTCGAAGCTGAGAGAAATTGATGTTATTGGATACAGTGGTTAGATGAGCTCCTTTGCATAGTCTGGTAATCTAAATTTTTATAATCTCCTTGATACCGTTGGCAACCTATCACCGCTACAACATTTATACTTAGGAGAGTGTGCAAATTTAAATAACCTCCCTGAAACAATTGGCGACCCATCTCAGCTGCAACGTCTAAAACTCATTTTTTTGATATTCTTGGCAATCTGTCACTGTTGTAGCATTTAGAATTGAGGTGTTGTATAGATTTAAATAGCCTCCCTGAAACCATTGCCCCTTTTTCAGTTGCAAATTTTAGACTTGCATGGGTGTAGTAAATTATATATTTTTCTCTGATTTCTTTTGTCAACTATCTCAGCTGCGTACCTAAACATAATAGGAAGTTTAAAGGTTTAATTAATATTTCTGATCTTATTGTTAACCTGTCTCAGCTTTTTATTCAAATTAGTATGAGAATGTGGATCCAAATTAGTAGAAATTTTCAATAAGAAAATTAGAAATTACTCTCCTTTGATTAACCAGAGACTTTCTTAATTGTTGCATTATCATAAGTTAGTTTCCTTGGCATTGTATGTTTGGCATTTGGTATTCTATCTTCGTATGAATAGGTATGTAAATATACCCTCATTATGGAGATAAAATGTCGAAGCAAGGTATTTAGTGAAATATTTGTATAGTGAAGTTAGGACTCTTGTAGGATGAGATTTTAAATCACTTAACTACATTAGTTATATTTTAGAATGTATAAACATATATTATTATAATTTATTATGCCTTTTAGTAGGAAGGTCAATTTGGTTGAACTCGTTGCTTTCGTTTAGTTTCTCTTAGAATAACGAAAAATGAATATGAATTAATGAAGACATTTATTTTCTAGAATATTGAGTTCATAGTACTCCCTTATAATGGAAGTGTAGAATTAAAGAGAATAGTAATTCAATTTAGGAGTTTTAAATTAAATGTTGGGAATTGCGAACTCAAGTAGGTGTTATATATATATGAATGCTTGTTCTTAAGTTATGAGAAATGTTTAGTATGTGCTAGTATTTAATTAAGGACGTAGTTAATGGATTTTAAAATTAGTGGAAATAAAAGAAAATTGATTTTTAATTTATATGTAGTCAAAGAAGAATTTATTTAATAGATAAAATAGAGTAGAAATGTATAGGTTGTTGAATTCTTTATAATTCTAAATGTTGTATCGCATTTGTACTGAACTCTTAAATAATACAATTGTATATCTTTTACCATGGTTAAGAATTGTAGTAAACTCGATTGACCTAATTATGGTAGTTTTATAAACTTAAATCAATGAAACAAATTGTTCCTTGAATTGAGTTTTCATTTTTTAATTATTTCTTTTGGATTGTTAGTTAGTGGATATCTTTATGACAATTTGAGTTTCTATTAAATGAGGTTCTTATATGGACGGTTATTTAGAATCTTGAAATTGTAATTTTTTTGGTTGTTGAGTAGGTTAGTATCTTTTAATTGAGAATGTGATTAGATAATTGTTGTCATTGTCATATTGCTGATTTTATGAATGTAATTTCGTACCAATCTAAGGGATTCTTGTGAGGAGAAAATTGTGGTCTCCCATGGAATACCTAGTTGGCGGCTTTAGGTTTTGTTAAGTGATTTTGTTGAATTAAAGGTTGATTTTCTCTTTTGCGTTTCCCTATTTGGGGTGACACCATTGTTGATTTGTGATTAGTGTCTTATGGCTTAAAAACATCAGATTATATCTTCACTTCACAATATTGTAAAGGTTGGAAATGATTGATCTTTAAAGTAATGTTCTTTATAGATTGTTTCAAGTTACTTCTTATTGGAGGAATGGATATCTTGTATTTGAATGTGTGGTTTTATGGCTTGTTTTGTTAGATCCTTTCGATGTGACTTTTCGTGAGTTGATTTTGAGTTGGAGATTTCTCCCATTTAATTTATGTTGCTATTCATTGGGAACCCATATGTTTTCTATTGTTCTTTATCCTAAGTGGTAAATCGGTTAATGTTTTCATTGTCATGATTGATGGTTCTGCTTGAGTTGTTAATGAGTCAAATTTGAAAAGTTCTTTGAGTTACGGGTATTTCGAGAGGAGAAAATAGAGGTTTCCCTTGGATTTCTGATTTAGTCAGTATTGGAGTTGTTGATCTTATTTTAGTTTATGCACTCATTACATTTGTATTGAAAATAGTTCTTGTGGCCTTGTAATTATGGTTGTCAATTCTTTGATGGGGAACCCTAGTGTAAACTTTTCGAGAATCTTCCAGAGGCTTGAGTTGATTGATAATTGATGTTCTCTCTCTTTATGTTCCCTTGATGTGGCAAGTGTTTTGGTATCTTTATTTTGAAAGAGTTGTACGAGACTTTGATGTTGTAAATGTTAGCGAGATGGGTAATGCCTCGCATGCTTTTATGTTGTGATTCTTTGTTCAAATTATGATGGTACAACCCTTGGTTTCTTGGTGTTTATGTTGTTGGGTCTCTAGGGAGAGTGGCTCCTCGTGGGGGCCGGCGCCCTGTTTAAGGGGAAGGGCACAGGAGAACCCATGAGTGAGTTAGTAAACAACTAAAAACCTAATAATTAACTTAGGAGGGTTGGGTAGTAATATCATTATAAGATTTAAAAATGGATGCCTCATCTTCATTAGTGCTTTCACAGACTAATGGAAGGCTGAGAAGGCAGTGGTTGGCAAGGTCATAACCTCGTCCTCATGAGAGGTTATCGGCTCCGCATAAGCTACCCTATGGTGCCCATGCCTCAAGTAGGAGGAAGGGCCAGGAGATCCATAGATGGGGGCCGGCGCCTCAATTTGGAGGAAGGGCCAGGAGAACCCATGCAGGCTATGTGATGACACTCTTCCCTAGTTGCCCATGTGTTTTACTTTATTGTGTTCCTCTGGAAGTAGGTTATGGGAGTTGGTTTACATTGTTGTTTTGAATTGATTTAAATTGATTATTGTTTTTATACATCTTTAGTATATTTTGTGGTCTTGTATGATCTCATTGATATTTGACTTATGACCTTGTACTTTTATGGTACTGTGATATGATGTTATTGATTGTTTAGTTGCAATTTGGAATTGTATTATGTTTATTAATTTAGTTTGATTTGGAAGCGTTTCATGATTATCCTTTGGTTACTTGTTTATTGGTCAATGCTTTGATTTATGTGTTGGGATTTGTGACTTTAAGTTATTATATTGTCTCTTGTAATCCTTGTGTTTTATGATACTTTTGTATGATGTTGAGTCTTGTGATTCCGTGTTTGGATGTTCTTGGTTGAGGACTCTTCTTGTCAGCTCCTAGCATGGGGGGTGGGTCTTTGGACTCACATGGTCAGGTGGAACGTGCTAAGCACCCCATTGGGTCCCCAGTCGAGGATCGAGAGGTGCGGATTGGTGCGGTTGTAGTGACTCTAGAGTTGTACTTGTTTTGGAGCCAGTTATGATGCTTTGTATTCATCTCTTCATGTATATCATGACTCTTGTGTATGGTTTCCATTTATGTTGGAAACACTTTGTATCATTGTACTTCTTAAACGTTGTACTGTAATGTAATGTTAACTTGGTGTGGATATTGGTCGTGGAAATTATCATTCAATGTGTTAAGTTAATTATGTATATGTTGTATTTATGTACTCAGATGGTTTCTTATCAATGAATTTTCATGTATGTGTTATAATTGTTAATGTTTACTTTGTTATGAATTATATCTTTGGCTTTTATTCTTTATTGTCATTGTGGGGATCTAAGTTACGTAATGACTCCTTGTGTACCCCAAGGGATGTATGTGCAAATGAATATATTTAAATGAAATTCATGTCATGAATTAATGTGTATTACATGTATGTTATGTTATCTTTAAAAAAAAATTGTTGTAATTATTCCATTTTAGTCCTTTGGGGTTCGTACGGCGGGGCATTACATTTAGATCCTAATAAATTCATACCAACTATTGTACAACAAGTGATCAAATGACTTCCATTCTTTTAAAATTGCTTTAAAATAACTGTACTACCAAATTCCAACTACCATTTAAAGAAAAAATCCAAAATGATCTAGATTGAACTACTTTGAACCAGTTAGGGCATAACAAGAGCAACAATGATCTTAAGAAAGGAACATCAAACTATCATATTTTTCAGTGGTAATTGATTACATAGGGATTCCTTAGTAGACTTTCTCTCTCAAGTATAGACTTCTCCTAAATAGTTCCTTATATCAATTAGTGTTACAAAATTCAGACGCCAGTCTTCGTACAAAAAATAGCAGGGAGGAGACTTGGCATAATGTTCATCCGGTCAGTCAATCACTACTTTCACTGGTGTCAATCCTATGACTTCTCAATTTCCATTATTTTTCAATCTCCTCTTTTGTACGCCATGGAAGCCTCCCTGCAATCAATGTCCACTTGCAATGCACAAAAACTCCTAGTTAAAAAACCTAAAAATTGAAAGAAAATTGCACCCACAAACAGAGCATAGTCCTAATCATGATGCCAAAAAGACCCAGAGAGCAAAGAAGCCGATCTTGCAATTTCACCTGTCACCCAATACCCCATTTGAATTCAATTTGATCAAAACCTACCCCCTATCATATAGTGCACAAATATTTTCCTTTGCACCCTTTGGCTTCCTAATACAGAAGTGTACACCCTCCACACATAATAGCTTGTTTAGTAATTTCTAAAAAAAGAAAAGAAAACCTTAATAGCTACACAAAGCACTTATTTTAATGAATAAAATATTAAAATAATCCTTAATGAATAAAATATTTCAACTATATTGCGGTTAGGGCCCTAGCTCGATTGGCTAAACATTTCCTATTGCAAGATTGGTCACGAGGTCAAGTCTCCCCCACCCCTGTGGTACTGAAGGGCATGTCACGCCAGCACCATTGATCACATTAAAAAGTTAGAACAAAAAAAAAACATATTTTAACTATATTAAATTTATCTTCAAGATATAAATTGATATAAACAAATCAAAACAAAATTTTAAATATTACCCTAACCCTAACAGCCATATACAATTATATCATGTCTCTCAACATAATTCATTTAGAATATTGAATATAATGTCATTTAAAAATAAGCACTAGACTAAATTATAGAAACTTCTATTTTTTAGAAGTTCTTTCATTCTTAAATATTTAAATTTTAGAAACTTCTTATTATGTCTATAATTTCACATATTTTTTAATATCTCATCTTTATAAATAATTATTAAAATAAACCTTAATGAATAAAATTTTAAAATAATTCTTGATGAATAAAATATTTCAACTATATTAAATTGATCTTTAAGATATAAATTGATAAAAACAAATCAAAACAAAATTTTAAATATTATCCTGAACCCTAACACCCAAATACAATTCTATCATGTCTCTCAACATAATTCATTTAGAATATTGAATATAATCTTGATTTAAAAATAAGCACTAAACTAAATTTAAAATGGAAAAGGTATACAAAAATTTAAAATGAATGACTTAGTTTAATTTGAAAATAAACTTGTTTAACATTACTTAAATTAATTATCTTAAAAATAGATATTTTTTTTAAAAATAAGAGAACTCATTTTAAGATAGTAAATTTTGAATGAAGTTTATATTTTTAAAAATTGATTTATGTTAAACATATTTATATGAAATATATTAGATTTAAATATTTTTATGTATGTAAAATTTAATTTATTCAAGTCATATTTAAAAAATATTATATAAATGTATAAGATTAAATTATAAAGAATGATTTCATAAAAATCAATTTGAAAGAAGATATTTAGAAGAAAAAAAACCATATTCTTTTTATAAAAATGTTGGGACGTGGGAGGATAAATTATCCTACACTTATTTAGAAATGCTCCAATATTTCTATTCTGCAATTGAGTTTATCCAATTCCATATTTTTAATTTAGAAAGAAACAAATGTATTGATGCACAGTTGAATGGTACTGAATAAATATAACTACTAAAAAAACTAAATGGGAATATTTAAAAAAAGATCATCTTTGAAATTACGCTGACAATTTAACGAATTTCCTTGGGCATGTCACAAATATTCTTGTGTTCTTTGATGAATAAGGCTTAGAGCACTAACAACCCCACCCAAGAATTGCGCACATCTCTAGAGACAACAACTCCATCATTTGAGTGGAGTAAGAGGCCATCTTTGCTCAATTTTAATTTGCCATCTTTGAATGTTCTCAACTTTGTTGATTGTTGAACATTGTTTCCATAAACCTCACTCCCATCCCTGTAAATGTACTCATATTACATCATAACGAAAAAGTATGTCTAAATCAATCTTTGAATTCACTCTAAAAAATTAATTTCTCTAATTTAGTACTTGAATTCTTATGTATAATTTAAACATTGAATTCAATATAATTGAATACTTTATTCTTACCATGAATAAAGAAATCTCTAAAAGAAAAACTAAATGAAACAAAAGAAACATTATGAAAATAGTTATCGTGAAAATGAAAAACCTAACAATATTTTCTGGCGTCCGATTTTCTAGCATTCGATGAATTCTGACAGTAGCAAAAGTAGCACAAGACTTCCACTTGCGTTTCATTTTTAATGAAACTTCAAAACTTTATACAGAATATTCTTTCATTATTTTCACTATATAGCGTCTTGATGTAATAACAACTATATATATATATATATATATACTTTCTTTTAGTCTTAAAAAAAATTACTTCTGAAATCAATATGCTTTTATCGTTACCTTAGCCTTTCATTTCTCCTTTAATAAGCTTCCTTAGATACAATTGACATGCAATATTTTATTTCTTTTAAAAATAGACTCATTTTACAATATTAAAAGAAATATTTTTATATCGACAGATTTAAAAATTAAGAATAATATTGACCGACTTTGAGTAATAAACACTGTACACAAGAGCATCTTTTCATTCAATTTTTTACTTATCTTCCATTCTTTCCTTCTCGCTTATTATATTTATGTTTGAATAAAAACACATTTTATCATATTAATAAATAATAATAATTAACAAATTTGGATTGCTATTTTAACCTTATTAATCAAGGGGAAATGGTTTTCGTGGATAACATGATCAGCTATTTCTGACAATAATGTAGTGTTTTTAAATTACTTATAATATTTAAAACAAATTAAATAAATATTTATTATATTTTTATGGAGATACAATAATTTTTAAAATGAATCTTTCATATCAGCTATTTCTCGTCAATTTTTATTATTATTGTTTATATTATTTATTTGATTTATTTAACAATATTTGATCTAACTTTTTATAGTTTATTATTTAAAAAATAATATATTATATTTTAATATTTCTAAAAAAGTATTAATTACTAAAAAATATTAATTACTAACAAATATCATTTATAATTTATTATCTTGTATTTTAGTTTTTTAAATATTTTTAGAAATTGTTACAATTTTCTTTCTTAAATGTTTCTAATAATTTGATAAATCTAGATTTGTTTAAGTTTATTTCATTCTATTATTTAGTACTTATTATTAATTATTTAGTATTTTTATGAGAATACAATGATTTTTTAAAATAATTTTTCACATCAACTCTTTCATGTCACTTTTCTATTATTATTCTTTATTTTATTTATTTGTTTTATTTATTAATATTTAATCTATATGTTATTATTTATTATTTAAAAAATAATTTATTTTATTTTAATAGTTGTAAGAAATCAATAATTACTAACAAATATCATTCATAAGCTTTAATTATTTTTACAACTTTTTACAATATTCTTTCTTCAATGTTCTTAAAAATTATATAACTCTTTTATGTCAATTTTGTTATTATTGTCTACATTATTATTATCTTTATATAATATTCAATCTAAATTTTTATGGGGTTGGGGCCCTAGCTTGGTTGGCTAAATCTTTTTTGTTGCAGGAGGTTGGTCACGAGGTCTAGTCTCCCCCACCCCCGTGGTACCGGAGGGCATGTCGCGCCAGTGCGGCTGGTCACGTTAAAAAGTTTACCTAGTGCACTACAGTTTATAGGTGGTCGTGCTACTCGATTCCTGCAGTCTAAATTTTTTTTAAAAATCATCTAAATTTTTATAATTTATAATATAAATAGTACATATTCTATGTTTTTGCCTAGATAAGAAGGGGAAGGGCCTTGATCCTGTGGTACAAAGTGTAAGACCCCAATTTGCATGAGAATAATACAATCTTAATTTTGTTATATACTTATAGATGCTTAGATATATTTCAGGCAATGCATAGTGTGATTTCATGAAAAGGTGCTTGTCTTTCATTTTGAAATGTTTTTATTTCCATGGAAGTATTAGGCACTTGTAAACTATGAATGTGAATTGGAATTTTAATGAAATGGTTGGACAATTAAATCTTATTTTAGTACCAAATTAATGTGATATATGATTGTTCTTTATGATTTCATTGGGAATGTGCAGGAAAGAAAGGAGGTGCTAATACGAGAACACAGAACCGATGAGAACAAATTGAAAGACACCATTTTGTGCTTATGAACTTGTTTTCCTTATTTTGGTGCCGAGGGAAAATAGTTACTATGTTTATTCTTTTAGGTTGAAAGGTTATTTAATTGTGTCATGTGAGATGTAAGTTGGGGTTAAGGTTTATGAACCCTTATCCAAGTGTGAAACTCGGATAGAACCTTAAGTGGGACTTTAAAGAGGGTTGTTGGTCAATTTCTTTAGTTGGGATACAAAGATAAACCCCCTAGGGTCTATACCATAGTTGTAGGGGACAGGTGGGCATGCATTATGGTCCCAAGGACATGATTTGACCCTTCAAAAGTCCACTTGAAAGGGAGTGACGAATTTGAGTCTTTGGGAGTTGGGAGAAGTGACTTATCACTTCCCCACCACACTCCCCAAAGTTCATTAATGAACTTGGAAAGAGCATCAAATCTCTCACATGTGTGGAGCCACCCTATAAGGGTTGTTGGGTAGAGTGTCATAGTACATTCCCCATCTCCCCAAAAGTCTCACACATGTGTGAGAACTTGTGGGGATGTGTGTTGAAAGATCAAATGAGAGAGTGACAAGTGTCTCTCTCTCATTCAGGTGAATTCAAGTTGAATGCCTATATACTTGGATGGAAAAGAGGAAATGGGTGTTACCCACTTCTCCTTTTGGGGAACTTTAGTGGAGATGGTAGGAAGAATGAGAGAAGGGAGGAGTCCACCTCTTTGAGAAGAAAGTGTTCAAGATGGCTTGGCTTAAAGAAAAGATGGTTGAAAGAGTTCAACCCCTTCACCAAATAGAAAGAAGATAAGTTCTTATTTCCATTTACTCTTGTGTATTTGTTGTAAGAATGTGGCATGTAGTATAGATCATGGTTGAACATAGAGATTAGAGAACCTAGATGCATGAGATTCAAAGATATGTCATTATTGTTCCTTTGTAAGAATTTGAAAAGACTCCATTGATCATCTTGGAGCTAAAAGTCTACCTTGCTCGGGGGTATGGCTAGAGCCCATGAGGCTCCATGATGCCATTATGGTAGGGTGGAGAGCAAGCCCTACTGATTTGTGTGTATTTCATTGTATTAGTAGATACTGTTGTAATAATGAAAGTTAGTATTTTGCTGGAAAATGAGAAGATGAAAAGAGCAAGCTTTGTTCATTTGTGTGTTATTCACTATTTGAAGGATAATATTTTCTTGTAAAGTGAAAGATGCAAAGAACAAGTCCTTGATGTTGCCACGAAAGTCATATTATTCTCCATCTTATTTGTAATATTGTAACATAAAGATGAGTTTCCTGCTTTGGGTAATGAAAGAAAAAAAGAAAAGGAAATAATTTCTTATGGCCATTTAAGTTAGACAAGAGTTGTTAATTTCCTATGCTTGAGAGGACAAGAATTTTCATTTATGTGAAAAATACAGTATTTAAAATCTACAAATAATAAAGTAAACATTTTTGGTTCAAAACTTGGAATATATTATTTAAAATCTACAATCTTAGGCTTTAGATATAACTGTTGTATGCATTGGCGGATAAAATAAAAGCCACAATTTTGTGGTTGTTCTAAAAACATGATAGGATGTAAGAAAACACAGTGATATGGAGTGGTAGAGCATTATTTTATACAGAAATGAACCCTAGGTGGATGAGCTCACCATTTGAGAGAGAAGTGCATTTTACAAATTTACAAATCTGTAAATAATGATTTTATTTCCCACCATTATTTCAGAATTGTGGACTCTTTCAGCTGCAGATATAGATCAGTGCATACATATAACCAATTTAAAATATTTAAACGGTTAAGAACCAAACTAATAAACAGAATTCGCTTAGCATATAAAAAAGGGATAAACAAATAAATAAGTAGATTTAATTCATTTTACTGCGAACAAAATATAATGTCGTAGTTTGAATGGGAATGCAAGCTCAAACGCATCTAGATATCTTTTATATATTGCTCATAAAAAAAAAAAAAAAACATGATACAATAAATAGATAAATGAACAATAGCCTTTCGAAGTTAAGCTTCAGCTCTGTTAAAATTTTAATATTTACATATGTGAGCAGCTGTGTGCAACGTGGGAGTAAAGCTTGCACCCCCCCTAAGAAATATTAGACTCAGAGCAAAGGCTTGAAAAAGAATAAAAACATAAGATAATCCTGCTCTATACTCTTGGCTTGACTCTGAGAAAATGCACAGACCTGCAGGGTTTGTCACTAGTGAATATTGTCTTACTGTTACCAGCACCAGACATCATAGATTGGATAAATAAGAAAACTTAGCAAAAAAAATAATGAGAAAGCAAGGGGGTGAAAGAAACGTATAACTATAGATAATGATACCAAATCAAGTGACTTAGCCCTGTACTTTGAACTCGAATCGAGACGGGCACCTTGTAGTCTTGTTTATGTCCTATATTTATTTCTTCTGCTTACCTACTACTACCTGCCTGCATAATGTTATTGGCAATGAAGGAGGGTAGAGTTTCTAGGCAGGTTCGTGGCCCTAGGATCTTTAAATTTAATGAGATTTGACAGTCAAGATATGGGTGCATACCATTTAAAATGGAGGTTAGGTTGGAATTTGTTAGTTTTGTCATTTATAGTCAATGTGTCCTTAAACATCTTTGCAGAGCATTAATTCAGCTTGAACTGACAGTAACTTGTGGGAAACTGCAAAAGTATGCCTACTTCCATAGTGCCAATCTTGGTAATTCGTATGGGGTGACCTGGTCTGCGCTCCAGCTGAATTATTGGGTTTAGTACGAATAGTGTATTCTCCAGCTTAAGAGATAAATTTTTTTCTTAATATTAAGTAAATAACAGTACCATTGAGCAAAGATTAATAATACACAAAGAATAACTTTGTTATTATCTATTAATCTGAGTTTCTCCTCTAGTGGTTGACTGAGGATAACTTGTACCCACGCAGCAAATAAATCTACAGCAAAACATATAGGTCTGTCTTGGATAGGATTTTGGTACAAATACTAAATGCGTGTCAGAGAGCCTTACTTGAGAGTATAAGCTTAATTGCGTATGCAGCCAGTTAGTGCAGCAGTACGTGAAGTCAAATGAAAATATAACTGTAACTTTAAGCTCAAATAAGCTCTCGATAATATAAATCTTCTCCACATTGAAAAAGCTCCAGGAGTTGAAATGATAGCTAATAATTACCACACTGACGAAATGGTTAATGCGTGCCAGTAGGGACTTGCTTAGACTGTGTATAGAAATGTCTGAAAAGACTTTCTTGGAGCGATGTCCATGCCTCACACCTGCACAGCAGAAAAAGATAATAGAGTAGAATATAATAAAGAAATTTAGGGCTCATGCCTTGGGGGTTGAAAATAGATCTGGAATAATCTTCCTCATCTTGATTTATGCTATTTTCAATCTTCTTAGATGTTTACCTCATGAGATATGTGCAGTTAATTAGAGCTTTTAAAGATTACATAAAAGTAAAATACATTAAAATGAAATCTAATAGTAAATGGTGGAATGCCTTCACACGTCTCACCAAGGCTTGTTGCAATTAGTTTCTATGACTTAAATGAGACAAATATCAAATGGTATGTGTTACTTTTATATAAAAAGAAAATTATATAATATAAGCACTATATTTAGTTTTGAAGATAATCATTATTATCATTTATTTATTTTTCTTAAAGACTATTTTAGTCACGTATTCTTATTTAAGGAGTATTTATATAATTCAAATTATACTTTTTAAGACTAATTTCATTATTCATAAATTCTCTTTTAGAAGGATGTAAACTTATATAGGGATAAAGTAAATTATAACTTAAAGATTAATTTAATAAAATAAATAAAATATTCATTATATATATAAAGAAAAATTAATTAAATAAATAATAGATGAACCTGAATAAATTTGTATACGATATTAAATATAAGGTCAATAATAAAGGAATTTGAGAATTTATCATCATGTTAATAAATCTCAAAATTAATTGTATTGATTGTTAGAGTTACATATGTTGTGGTGGTAATAAAAGTTTTAGAAGCAATAACAAGTTGACAATAGAAGTTTTTGTATGTTATTGTTGTTAAAAAAAAAAATTGTTAGTTGTGTTTTTTTTTGTGTAGGTGTACATTTTGGGCATGACAAGGGCTTAGCTAAAGTTGCCATAATGGTTGATTTGCATATAGAAGTCATTTTATATTCATATTAATGTTAAGTAGATTAATCAAATAAAAGTAATGAAATGCTTTAATGGAAGGTTTTTAAGTAATTTTCAAGATCCACCCTAATTTCTTAACCAAGTTATAATCTCCTAGCGGTGGTTAAGAAAGAAGTTCGATTTTAGAAGTTGTGTGATGATGTTTCAATATAAGAATTAAAATAAGTGATAATTGAGCATTATGGTATTCTCAATTCTTAACTGCAATGCACATTAATGTTAAGTTAAATTTATTAGGGCTCTCTAATCTCTAATCAAATTGATTTAACCAAATCAAGATAGTATGTCGTCTTAGTGAAATGTGAGGGCTGAGATGCGAACTTAATGATAAGTTTGTTATTAGTAACGCTTGTTTTCATATCATTTCAATGGTTGTGCCATTTGGCTTAATGCTCATTTTAAAACAAAGGAATCATTAAAAAAAAATGTTGGGTTTCGCGAGCATATAATTATAGGCATGACACAAAGCAAAGACAACAAACAAAGAAACAAACAAGGAAAGGCAACACCTGCCACCACCAGAAAATAGTAGTAGACGGTTAATGATATCAAGTTTCCACAATCCATATTGTTCTTTGCAATGGTTTCTGGTTTTGATTGTGTGATAATTTTTGCATCAACGTTTCAGATCACACTCCGTGATCCATCATCAGGATGAGTAGAGCTGAAGGATAGAATGAAAGGATGCAGACCAAAAGCTAATTAAAAAGACCAAGGCAGGGAAATGAAAGAGAGGGCACGAAGACCAAGACCAAAAAAAGATGAAAATTAAAGAAATTCACATAAAAATGTACACATATATATAATGTTTAGATACTCACATAAAAATTATACACATGTATAATGTTTAGTTAATTAAAGATATTCACATAATTATATATATATATATAGGAATCACATAAATAATAAAATGAAGAAAATCAAATTATATATAAATGAAAGACAAGGAACCAAAAAAAGAAATAAATATAAATATCTAAACAATATAAAAATGTAAGAATTGAAAAGGAATAAACTCAAATAAAAGGAAACAAAGAATTAAATAAATTAAAAAATAAAAATAAAAATAAAGAAGAAAGGAAACAAGCCGAATTAAAATGAAAGAAAAATAAATATATGCTTATGGGGAAACAATCAAAAAGAAAAATAAAGACATAAATATATAAATCTAAACAATTAAATATATGACAAGGAATCAATAAAGACATAAATATATGTATCTAAACATTAAATATATGTAAAAAATTAAAAAAGAATTAACACAAATAATAGGAAACAAAGAAATAAAATAATAAATAATAATTAAGGAAGATAGGAAACAAACCAAAAAATGAAAACAAAATAAATATATATATCTGAACAATAAATAAAAGTAAAAATTAAAAAAGAAAAAACTCAAAAAAATAGAAACAAAGAAATAAATAGAAAGGAAGATAGGAAACAAGCCAAAGTAAAAGTGAAAACATTATAAAAAATTGTTTAAAGGGAAACACATAGATAGATAAAAAAGGAATCTCACAAAAAAGACAAGGAATCAATAGAGAAATTTAAAATAACAAGAATCTAAACTAAAAATAAATGTAAAAAAGGTTAATAAAAATATATAATTCTCAAATAAATAAATGTATAAATCCAAATAGACAAGAAGGAAAGAGATTCGAGATCAAAAAAGGAAGACAAATGCAAAAGGAGCCACAAATGAAGAAAGGACAGGAAGGGAAACAAGGGAGGGGAAAGACAGGACGAAGGCCAATGAACAAAAGGAAACAATAAGTAACAAAAACAACAGACATACAAATAAAAATATACATATAAGAATGTATTTATATATAAATATATATTTCTTAAAACAACTATATATATATATATACACACACACACACACACACACGAAGGAAGGAGGGCCAAGATAAACAAAGGACAAAAGCTACAAGGACCAAGAAAGGAGAAAAGACAGTAAGGGGAACACAGTCAGAGAAAAAAAGGAAAGGGGGCCAATGTAAACTAGGATAGCGGAAAAGAACAAGATAAGGAGACCCCAACACGGGAAAGGAGGAAAGAGCACCGAACAAAAAGGGAAAGGAGGGGGATCAAGAAGAGGGAGGGAGATGAGGGGTATGAAGGTTGGCTAACAAGGGATGCCAAGCCTGACTCAACTTCCACCCTTCGTCACGATTAAGGTTCAAGGGGTGGTTGTTGATTTCAATGGCTTCTTTTATCTTCCTTTTGACAAAATTGTCTTCCTTGTGCAGGATTTGGGTGCTTTCGATGCAAATATGGTGCTTTGTGGAAGAAGAGTGGTCGGCTAAAGCAGATTTGAGGACCCGCTCATGTCTAATATCAGCTATGTGTTCTTTGATTCTAGTGCTGAACGATCGACCGGTTTCCCCAATATAAGGTGCACCATAAGAGCACATAACCTTGTAGACACCTGAGTGGAGAAAGATGTCCTTGGGGTCTTTGAGAGAGGGGAGACAATTCCTCAAAGTGGAGAGGGGTTTGAAAGCACATTGGAGACCTTTTTTGCGAAGGATCTTGGAGATTTTTTGGGATAACCCATCGACGAAGGGGAGGGAGGCAACAGGGAGACTAAAGGAGCAGATGGGTTCAGAGGTAGAACGGAAACGAGCCCTGGCTTGGTTGAAGGCTCGAGAAATTTGTTTGTTAGAGAAACCATTCAGAATGAACATGTGACGAAGATGGTCTAACTCAAAGTTTAAGTTGTCCTCATCACAGATTCTAAAGGCCCTCAAGGCAAGAGTTTTAAGGACACCACTTTTTTGGCACGGGTGATGATGAGAGGATGAGTGGAGATAGAGATCAGTATGGGTGGCCTTACGATACACCCGACGCCCAAGGGAACCATCAGGGTTTTTGAGAAGAAGAATATCGAGAAAGGGAAGACAATTGTCCATTTTGATCTCTTTAGTGAAGGAAATGCAGGGCAAGAGGCTATTGAGGTGGGAATGGAACTCCTCTAACTTCTCCAAGCCATGGGGCCAACATACATTGGTGTCATCAACATATCTTTTCCACCACTTTGGCTTGAGGGGGGAGGAGTGGAGGGCCATGTCTTCGAAATGCTCCATGAAGAGGTTGGCAATGACCGGGGAGAGAGGGGAACCCATGGCCACACCATCGACCTGCTCGTAGATTACCCCTTGGAAGGAGAAAAAAGTAGACCTTAAGCACAGATCAACAAGGGAGGCAATCTCATCATTAGATTTGCACGTAACAATTTCAATCGAGTCGGGGATGGGGACCTTGGTGAAAAGGGAAACCACATCGAAGCTCACCAAAAGGTCATTACTCTCCAACTTTTGATCATTGGCAAACTAGACAGTCTAACTAAAGCCAAAATTGGCACGCAGGACAAGTAACCAAATATTATTTAGGACATATTCTATGTTAATATTTGTAGGAAAAAAAAATTACTAACAAACATCATTTACAATTCATTTTCTTGTATTTTATATTTTTTAATATTTTCAGAAGTTTCTTCAATCTTCTTTCATCTTTGTTTCAAATAATTATATTACTAGCAATCACACTTTTTTGTGCAATGGGTATGCCGAAGAGGTTTGGAAGGTCAATTAAGTAAAATTTTGGCCTTTTTTTGCATACATTTTTATAGTACATATTCAATTAGTAGGAAATTTAGAAAATGGTGTTGCTCATACAATAAAGTTCTTAATAGAGAAGTGATAGCTTCATAAACTATGCATCCACTTACAATGATCCAAACACGACTGATAAAACCTATGAATCATGAAGACAATCATAATCCATTACCAATAGGCTCATGTGACATTTGCAATAGTGAGAGAGGGGGAGAGAGGGTGAGAGATGGATTGAAAGAGGAAGAGATAAAAGGGAAAGGAACAAGAGAGAGAGGGGAAAGGAGATAGAGATAGAGAGGAAGATAAACATATAGATATAGATATAGATATAGATATAGATATAGATACAGATATAGCTATAGATAGAAATATGAAGTAGAGGGAGATAGATATAGAGACAAAAATGGAGATAAATAAGGAGAGGGATATGGAGGAGAGGGAGGAAGATATATATATATATATATATATATATATATATATATATATATATATATAGAAAGTGATATAGAGAGAGGGAGAGATATAGGGGTAAACAGATGGAGAAATAATGAGATAGAGACATAGTGAGAGAAGGAAGAAGAAATATGGAGAGATAGAGATAGAGAAGAAAAGAGATATAGATATAGAGGTCTAAGAAGAGGGAGAGGGAGAGAGATGGAGAGAGATGGATGGATAGAGAGAGGGAGACATGTCAAGAGATAGAGGATGAGAGACTGAGATAGAGGTAAAGATGAAGATAGATCAAGAGAAGATGTAAACAACTAGATAGAGAGATTGAGATAGACCTAGAAGAGATAAAGATAGAGAGAGATAGGGAGATATTGATGAAGAGATAAATTTATAAAGGAAGAAGAAGAGGGAGATAAAAATGAAGAGATAGAGATATATAAAGAGAGAGGGAGAGGGAGATATATATTTAGAGGAAGATGGAGAGGGGGATATGGAGACAAATATAGATGGTGAAATATAGTGATAAAAAAGATAGAGATATAAGAAGATATAGAGATATGGGGAGAGCGAGGAAAAGATTGGGAGATAAAAAAACAAAGAGAAGTATTTATAGACAAATAAAGTTGGAGAGAGGGAGAGAGAAATAGGGGCTATAGAGGGAGAGATAAAGAGGAAGATATAGATATATGGGAAGATAAAGAGAGATATATATGGGAAAAGAAAGGGAGAAATCTTTGAAATTGTGTATCTATGGAATGTTTAATTTATTAAGAATATTAATCGGATTGGCATCCGACCTTTGCTTTCATTTGATTTATAACAAAATAATTATTAGTAAGGAGAAACCTTTGAAATTGTCTATGGCCTTTGTCACAAATTTCTTTTTCATATTTTGCATATGTTAAATGCTTTGTGTCAAGTCATACTGAGATAGTCTTATTGATTTTTTATATACCATTAGCTTTTATGTTTGATGCTATCTTCTAGAAATTGGATCATGTTTGTTATACTATTTTATTTTCTGTGAAGGTTATGTTGATGTTTATATTATGCTATAAGAGAAAAAGGGTTCTGTAATGATCCAAAAAATCTTTTTAATTTTAGGGTTTCTTATTTCTATCAAACTTTAATGGAAGCTTCCTATGGGGAGATTTGAATGACTACTTTGTGCTTTATTTAGCCTTATTCATTCATTATCTTCCCAATAATGAAGGGTCTATGGCATTTTGTGTCCATTTTATTAGGAGTAAGAAGTTGATAAGCTTTGAAATGTTGTAAAACCTTTGGTGCATCACCATATTTTGTTTTCTCTATATTTATCTTTCCCCCTTTTCCCAAAACACAAAGAAGAGCCAACTTCTTTAAAAATCTCAAATGTTATTCAATGAGACACAATCTAGTCCCCCACTTACTAAACTTCCCATAAGGATTTTTAGAGAGGCTCAAGCTTTTATGATCAACAACTACCTCAGATGAAATATGGTTGCATGTAAGATTGTACCACCATGTAGAAAAACCCACAAAAGTGGTTTACAATTTGAGTGAGGAAGGAAAATTTGCAAAAAATGACCCCATGCAAAAAAAAATGGTTTTTGGGGTTCAAATGAACCCTTTGGTTTGAGCAAACCAAAAGAGGGTTTGAATGAACCTTGATTCGAGTGAACCAATTAAATGCAAGGTCCAACCATTCCCTCCAACAAACAATTTTTTATTTTTTTTTGAAAGGGGGTTCGCTCAAATCCCCTTGGTTCACCCGAACCCCCCTTTTCGCACCTTCTCACCCTCAGGCACAAAAAATGTGCAAAATTTTGTGCTTCAAAGCTCAGGTTGAGGATGAAAATACAGGAGACTTCATAGACCCAATTGGATGATGGTAGTCCTCAGAATGAGCTATCTAACGAATATAATTTTAATATATTTTGGTTTTATTATTATTTTTTTTTTAGTTTTATTAAACATAGGTTTTTCACCGAAAATCAAGCTCTTTGTTCTACACATGTGGAAAAATAGCAGATTATGATTTTTTTTTTTTGAAAAATATGAGTGCACCAAATATTGAAGTCCTTGATCCAACAAAAAAAGTTATGCATTATACGGTCTACATGTTTCTAAATTGAAATTGGTTTGACTTTGAAACTTGATTAAGGAAATAATATTCAATAAAACACTATCTAACCAATTGGAAGCACTAGATATCATAGTTACAAATCTAAATTTGAAAAAAAATTGAATTTCTTCCTTCATGGAAAAAAATTTGTGCATTATACAGTGAGTCTCGCTCCTTAAAAATGTTGTTTACTGAAAAAAAAAAATCAAAAGAGATGGAAAAGGAAGTACAATCTAATTACAAATTTTTGGAAAAAATATATTTAGAATCTATAGAAAAAATGTGACAAATCACTAGTTTGCATCATCTTCAAATTCTTCATGGTTTGTCCGCTATAGGTGCCCAGAAGTGAAGATTTAGTTAGAAAAAATATTTCAGTGTCTAGTTTGGCCAATAATTGTAAACCAATACTGTGGGATCACCCATGAATGGTAATGATCAAACACACTAAGAAATAAATGCTAAATAGTGAGGAGAAAATCCATAAAGAGAGCTTATCACATAGAATGAATGGTGTACCAAGATATAGAGGAGTGATAGAACTACCATCAAGATATTATTGTATTTTATTGGTCAAGGCCTGAAAGTCATTGGTGGAGTGACCATACACTTGATGATATAAACAAAAAGAATGATTTTCTTGGTTATGTTTATAAAATTTCTTATGTTTTGGAGGATGAAGAGAAATCAAGTAGGATTTGAGAATCCTTGAAAAAATATTCTCTTTCTCTGATAAGGGATAAGGAATTGGAAGCAATTTTTTCTCTTGTGAAGAAAAGCTTGCTTGCTTACGTTAACTCTATGTTCCATGTTTTCATTGTATCCAAGTTTATAAAAGAATTTTAAATCCAACTTCATAATGGCTTTACAACTTATATGGAGGAGGAGAAGTCTTGTTTAAATTATTATTTTTTAAGAGAAGATTATTATCATGAGAAGAAATCATGCTTGTTCAAGAATGCAACTTCTTTTTAGGTGTTGAGATGTTAGGATTGAGGAAGATCTTTGTTAGATTTTTCCAACACATGAGGAGAAAAAGATAGTCTAGATCCCCCATGACCATCATGGGATGATGTTTTTGGTAGACTAATGATGTAGAAGCAGTGGAAGATTGTGTAAATGAAAAAAATATTCCTTGGGTTTCGTTTGTGAGATTTAGTACTCTACCACAAAGGAGGATGTAAAATATATTGAACCCCAATAATAATAAAAACATGCACTTGAATATAAAACATTATTTGGATCATTGTCATTATTCAAAGGAATTGTGTTGATATGATATTGCATTGACTCCTTGGGCTTTGATGGTGAGATTTTATAATCCTAACTAAAAGTAAGTGTACTATCTCAGGAACCAAAATCATTAACAAAGAGTGTAGTCATAGTATCCTTATCATTGGAAGGCAATGGTTCAACTTTTAATGATGAAATCAAAGTATTAATAGAGTTGGAAATGTTATGGTCAACTTGGGATTGTTAAAATATTTTTGAATATACTTTAACCATTTAGACCTTTTTATTATATTCATTCTTTATTTTATGGTGAAGAGTAGATGAACTACTCTCATGGCATGAATCCACAGTCTACCAAAAAGAATATCATATGAAAGAATATTTGGCATGACATGGATAGGGGCAGGTAAAATCATAGGTCATCCCTTAATGGGTAATGTGATTCAACCCAATTGTTACCTACCACCATTATCAAATCCACAAATAGATATTGTTGATGGTCAAAACAACACAACAACATTAAACAAAATATTACTATTCTACTTCTCCTAAAAAAGAAAGACAACATATAGTGATCTACCTCCCAAGGTCCTGGTAATCAGTTCTCGATTATACTGATTTCATTCAGTCGTCAATATGATTGTTATGTTCAAGGGGCCTTTGTTGGTAGTAAAGAACAAGAATGCATAACATCAGGTAGTCTACATTTGGGGGTTTTAAATAAAAGAAAAATATAGAACAAATATTTAAAGAAAAGTGAATAAAATCCTTATGTATCCAGACATGTAGATCAATAATGAGTGTTCATTCTACCTAACCACAACTACAGCAAGATGCAATCCATACAATAAGCTATGCTACTACATACATTCATAATGCTACTTCAGATATTATCAACATTCACTAACCTTACTCCAAATAAATCATTCACTCATTATCCAAACCACAAATCAAATGACCATAACAAATTGATTCACACATAATCCAATGATATGGCCTTGAATCAAGTTCCTTCTATTGACTTTCATCAAATAAATAACAATTAAGTACATAAAACACTGGTGTATGGATTAATCATATATCATTAACCTTATCAAAATGGATCCAAACTTTGAAAATCATCACATGAAAACGTATGAAAAATGTAAAATAATCAAGCCTTTTACTAAACTACTTAGAGTATCTTTTCTAAAACATTGAAAATCCTAGATCTAGTTTCTATCTTCTATCCTCAGGGGAAAGATCTTACTTTAATTAGCCAACTTTTACAAAATGGATTCTAATGGTACATATAGAGTGCGAAATGCATGAATTTCTCAATCATTAACCAGGATCCACAATCCATGGAGTTGAAATTGAACATCAAAGTGAACTCCAGAATCCCTACTTTTAAGGATGATTACTTTGTTATACAAAAAGGAAAATATGATACTCCAAGAGGAAGATGAAACCCACGTATCAGACTTAGAGAAGAGCTCATGTCAACATTCACAGAAAGAGGAGAAGAATAGATGGAGTGGGACACCAAGAGTCAGTCACTCTTACACTAGATGCTCTTTAATGTACTCTACATAATTGTAGAATACATGTAGAAGAGTTTCCAAATCTCACCCATCCAACCGATCACCTTCAAATTTGATTCTTTGAAACTCCACAAAAACCAAACTCTGTATCTCCTTTACCTTGTTTAGATCCTTCTTGGCAATTCTCACATCCTCTTGAATATCCATAAATTTGTCTAATAATAAATTTTCTACATCATCTCCTTTCTGGATGATTTCCTCAAACCTGCCCCTCCATTTCTCCCTTAATTTATCCAAAGATAGGCCTTCTTTATTGGAGGAATCTAAGTTAATCAAAATGGCTACAACCGCTTCTAACTCAGTCATTTGTTGATTCAAATCTTTACTCATTTCTCGGACTTCCTCTTGATGTCCATGCATAGCCCTAGACTTGTATCTTATGATACTCATGGTTTTCTCCACAAAGTCTTCATCACCAAGCTCAAGAATTGAAAATTCTATTAAGGTAGATTTGGGCACTTTGCTAACATCTTCTAGCCTTTTCACATATTCCTTATATTGATTCTCCTACTTTTCCAAATCCTTAGCTTGCTGGTCTAGATCTTCTAGCAATTCAAGAACAACTTTATGAATCCTAGAGCCTTCAACAAGAACATCATCAACCTCCCCATTGAGCTTATCCAACCATTTTTCCATCATCCCTACCTTTCTTTTCATCTGAATCAAATCATCAACCTCCCTCTTTGTTAACAAAACTAGGGATTTAGGAGGAGCAGCCTGTTGAGAAATGGGACTAGAAACATCCTTCAAGAAACCATGGAGTTGATCCAATTGAGCCTTTAGCTCATCCTTCTTTTTCTTCTCCTTGATCATCGGGGTTTCGGTTGAAGAAGCCACAATATTAATCAAACTCATTTGTTGATTTCTTTTAGGCTTTCCCAAATTTACTACCCCTAACTAATAATCAGTGACTTGCATATCATCATGGTTCTTCTCCATTACGAGAATGGCACATTCAATAATGATCTCCCTAGCATCAGTGATCCTAGTGGATTGAAGAACCCGAGACTTCTTCTTTGGCTTCTCCTTCCCAAATTCTTTCATCCTTTCTTCCCAATTCAACGGCTATAGTTGAACAACTTGTTTTCTCTCCAAATCCAATTTAGCCAAGTAGGAGCAATAGGCGTAGTGGTTGCCTAGGCTGAAGAGGAAGCAATAGTGGTGGAAGAAAAAGGTTACAACAATGTAAGCTTTGGTTGAGAATCAACCTCATGCACATTTTGTTGATCAGTTTGCTCATTTTCCTGTGTTAGCTTTTCTGCTTCTTCTTCATCCTTTTGATGTTACAGCTTTTTAGCCTCTAGCTCCTTTCTTAAGAATTCCTCCTCCTCTTTCTGCTTTTCCAAAATTTCATCTCGATGCCTTTTGAATTCTTCAATGTAGTCCCATGCTTCCTTGGACTTCTTTGCATGTTCAACAATCTCAGCAGCCTCTCTTTCCCTTTTTAGGCATTCTTGCTCTTCCCTTTGCCTATAAGCTTCTTCTTGTTCTTTGAGTTTAGATTCAATAGCTTCTTTTTCTCTCCTTTGTTGAGCTTTTTCTTCTTCAAGATCACAAATTTTTTGTTGCAATATTAATCTATCCCTTTCTTCTTGAAGTTTGAGCTATTGTTCCTTTTGTTGTTGTTGTTGACCTAACTCATCGGCCTTCACTTTATCTTCCAACTCCTTCTGTTTAGTTGCAAACTCATATTGTGCTCTGGCTTCTTCTTCCTATTGCTTAGCTGATGCCTCAGCTTGTGCCTTGGCATCAACTTCCCTTTTAGCAGCTTCAAATAGCTTCCATTGATCCTCTTCAGTTAGAATGTGCTTAGTCCCCACATCATCTGTCATATCCAAAGATGCCAAAGTCGGATGTTCTTTACTAGATTTCATCTTCTCTGAATCCATTTCTATATTATGTATCTCCACCTCACCTTCCATTTGCTTCAAGACTTTTGCTTCACCATGGAGAGCTCCCTTGGGTGATTCTTGACCTAACTCTTGTGCCTCAAAAGGTTGAGTAGGTACCCCTCCTGCAATGGATGTAGAAATACCCTCCTTCGCAATGGTTTCATCTTCTTGTTCCTCTAGAAGATCTTGAGGAACCACCTCCTCTTCTTGTGCACTAGAAGGAATAAACTCTAAAGGCCCTTAGGTACCATCCTTCTCCTTTCCCTTTTCTATCCTTGGGTGGTACCTTTAGCCTTCCTCTTCTTTGAGGATGTAGCTTTGGCCTGATTAGCCTTTAACTTACCCATTGAATACTCCTATCAAGCATGAGTCTTGCAATCTGCATTATATCAATGGTCTCATCAGCATCCCAATTTATTGGATCAAGATCCTTAGTTCCAATCTTCTCTGCATCATACCTGAGATCCAAAACTATCCCATCATCAGACAATGTGTCAAGAATATATTCCTTTATCCCAAACTCAATCATGAGTGGGATAGGTATCCTCTCATAATTCCTTGTCCTGAGATCATAATCATCTTGCAAATATTCACAAAAATCCTCCAATATATTGAAGTGCTTCTCAAAAACACTGGGGAGAAAAGCCCTTATCTTATGCTTGGGGTCATAACATTTCCTAGCAGTGTACAAGCCCAACTTCAAATAAATTAATTCATCGCAAACAACCTTACCTCCTTGAATGTGTGGACAACAAAAGGCTCCTAGCTTCATCAGAATCTTATGGCACCCAGTTTTATGTTTGTTGCTAAACTAGAGATTCATAGCCAAGGCTTGATAAATAAATTCCATTAAAATGATCCTATCCCCACAACATCTTGGTAAAAAAAGGGGATGACCCTCAAAACCTGCTATCCTGAAGTAAGTGAATGTGGGGTACTTGATAAACCAATGTCCCCACTCATTCACAAAAGCCATTGCCTCCCTACTAAGTCTATACCTAGAATCACCATTAAGATTGTTAATTATAACATAAAGAAAGGCATCATTCACCCTTATATAATATTGCTTTGAAGCCTGCAAGGTGAGCTGATTATAATACTCCCATACCTTATTCTGTCCTTGGGATTCTCCTAATACACCCACTGTTTGAAGTCTGGAAAAGATCCCTACTCGGGCTGCTACATAGACAACATAGGATGTCATAAATTAACATTTAGTTTCTCTCACCTATATCATTTGATTGTGAATACTATCAGAAACTATCATTGACCAATCAAACTATTGCCTCCCATCCAAAATAGCTTGGATGAAAGGAAACATCCATTCCTTAAATAGTGAAGCATCCCTTTTCCCAAACACTCTCTAAAGAAACATGATTATATCTCGAATTTCTTTGCTAAAATCTTCCCTTTTAGGCTATTCTAGAAGCTTGGTCAGAGACTTCTTGTCCACTCTCATCCAGGTCTTATTAATGTGGAGTCTATTTCTCTCCTTGGTATCACTCTGAAGCTTGAGAGCCTATGCCTCATTTAGTAGCCTAGGATTCTTAGGATCATGTAAATGAAACAAGAATTCAATCATTTGAGTTGTGAGGTCAATGATGACATTACCCTTCACATCCACACACTGCCTAGTAGCAGGGTTATATGCTCTAGCTACTGCAAGAATCAACCTTGGACATTAAATAAATAGGGGGAAGAGTCTAACGTGTGCCAACCTGGATTGAACAATCCTTTCAGTCCTTCCTGTCATCTGCTCTTCAATGAATGTCTCCTCATGCAACTCTTCATAGTTGAAAGGACCCAAGTCAGTGTCAGTTATGTTAGTCCAGTAGGAGTCAATTTTGCTGGCAGTGAGCACAACCTCCCTATGCTTACACCTCAAGGTATACAGGAGCTGCTCTACTTTGATCTTCTTTGGGCTAACTCCTTCCCATGAAGTTTCACTTGGTTGGCTCCTTTGAGAGGCCTCATCCGATGCTCCAGATATCTTCTAATTCCTACAAAAATTATCTATATTAGGTGGAAAAAGAACTTGTAAGTTAGTCAATAATATAATCCCTTCTTCATCCTCTTAAGATAACATTTGGTCAAACTACACCTCTATCGGAGGTGGGACCAGGATGCATCAGGCATAGACAATATTTCATATCATATAGTGAAACTGGGATCAGAACTAGGAATGGATTGAAAAAGTGTCAGAAGGGGAATGGGAACCGGACTATGAAAGGTGTCGAAGGTGGGACTGGGATGGGAATTGAACCAGAAACAAAAGATAGTTCCTAATTTCAACATCCTCCCCGCATTCACTTCCTATAATGAGTAAAGATTGATTAGAACCGAAAAGGGTTTGAGGTGAGATAGGGATTGGTTCCAAACTTGGAATAAAAGATAGTTCCCAAGTTCAACTTCCTCCCCGGATCCACTTCTGTCCAGAGTGGAATAAATTCACCCAATGAAGAGTTCCTCAAAACAAGATGGTCAAATGAGCCCCAAAACCCTAAGTCATATGGGTCCCAGTGAAAACTAGAAATAGCATGACCCAAATCCCCAACAACTCCTCCATATAGAAATCATTAAAACCATGAATAGGTTAAATCGTGAAAACCCTAATTCAGTTGATACCCTATTTCCAAAAACTAGGCCACAACGAGGAACCAATACGAAGAACCTGAAATGAAAGTGATAAAACCAGAACAAGGTTTCAAAATAGAAAAACATTAGCTAAGCAAGGAAACCCCTTAAAAATTGCAACCCTATTCAAAACCAGAGCATGACAAATGAACCTTTTCATGAAAGCAACAACCAAACAAATGACAAAACCAAAAGAAATGACAATGACAAACAACACCAAACAGAATAGAATGAAAAAGAAACACAAGCAAACAAAAAAAAAAAGACCAAAATAAATACAAACAAAAGGAACAAAAACACAAAATAAAACTTCCCATGAAAATGTTAAAATGACACAAGCGAAAGAAAAAATGAGAGAAAGAAAAACAAAAGGAACCTACCTATAAACACCCCTTAGGATTGACTAGGAATTCGCAATGATTTGCTCCATAATTCACCCCCACAATCAAATCAATTCTCTTGAGAGTTTCCTGGCCATACTTTTCTTAAGCAATTTGCATGATAATAACAATGAGGTAATTTAAGCATAATTAAGCCTTTAATCATTAATTCAAGTGTGCAAATAGGATACATTAAATGCCATAAATGTGGTTGATCGGGGGCAGAGCAAACAACGTGATCTGATAGTTAAGTTAGGTCAATAGAACATAAAAAGGTAAGGTGAAGTTGGAGCTGGGTCAGAAATAAGATAGAGAAACTACAAAAGTTCCATATTTCACTTCCAACCCCAATTTTGCCTCCGACAAAAGAACCGACCGAAAACAACAAACGAAGATGAGCACAGGGACAAAACTGAAATGGAACTTTTTCAAAGTTCAAAGTTCCATTCTGGTTCCAGATCTGGTCCTGACAAAAGAAAAGAACAACACAAGAAAAAATGAGCGGAAGCGGAGTGAGAACGGAAACAAAGAATTGAAACATTTAAAACTTCTCACTTGAGTTCCAATCCCAATTCCAATCTTGTGCGAGCAAACAAACACAACACAAGGAAATGAACAACAAACAGAAGGATAGACCAACCCAAGAGTTAGTCAAAAACAACCAACAAAAAAAAATGAAACAAAAGAGAAAGTAGAGTCGGAGTCAAAACCATATCTAAAATAGAAACGTTGAAATAGTTCCATGTCTAGATTTGGTTCTAGACCCGCCTCCGAAAGAACAAAGACAAACTTAGGAGCAAAAAAAAAGAACTCCTAAGACCGAACAAACAACCAAAACAAAAGAAAAGTGGGATCCATTTTGTTCCAAAATAAAATAAAATGGGGTGGTTATGCAAGGCATAACAAATGGCAACTCGGCTAGGGAAAATGGTTTACTCATTTTTAAGATATTGAAGAACTCAATCACCCCAAAACTTATAATTCATGAGACATGTTAACTTAAGTGTGATCAGGATATTTAAGTAAAGTTGAGCTGGAATCTTAGATGTAGAACCAACATTAAACTACTGCTGGAATCTGAGTGTGTGCATGCTTAAGATGGATCCTTCTTTATCTGAGCTTTCCCCACTCCTAGACAACTATATCTACGATCTAGGCTACATGGGTTGATTCCTTCAACTATCATGCAATAGAATCCTGGGCATTGCTCCGCTACCAGCTAAGCATCGATAGCCCTGATGAAGATACCTCTAGTTCTCTCAAAGCATTGCTCTACTTCTAGTCAGGTGTACATAGCCCCAATAGAGACACTTGAATTACCCATTTACTATTGATTTTTCCTTTATTGTAGTGCTTCTCTTCTTTTTTTTTTGGTCTCTTTTATAGGCCTTACTTGTAAAAATTCTTTTCAAAAACCTCCTCAATACAAAGACTTCAATAGTCTGAGATGTGGGTTGAGAACTACAATGGATCTGATGATAGTTTTGGGGAAACAGATTTTTCACTTGGATCAAAGATATAATCACCCTAAGATGAATAGGAACTTTGTAGTTGGATGTTTTATCTATTTTGTGACAGATTTCAATGATAGTTTAGGAAGTTATCTACAATATACCTTACTCCTAATAACCTTTAGACTCATGCTAAAATGACCATAAGGCATGAGCTTTAGAACAAAATATTTCGACACATATCCCCAAAAATGCCTAAACCAATTTCTCTCCTAGTGCCCAAAGCATTCTTTGAATAACAACCCCAATGTTTTAAGATGAAAAGAAAAGAGAATCCATAGAGAAGACAAAGACAGGCACAAAACAAAAAGGGAAACAAAAAGAAAGAAAGAAGCAACAAACAAACAACAAAAAAGGAAGCAAAGAAACAGTAATTACATAAAATACATATATACAACCAATTAAGAAACTCAAACTTGATGAACCAAAGTAATGCTTGAGAAACTGCCCATTGACTGGCAATGGAATAGGTTCTCCTATCAAGGTGCTCAAATAAAAAGATTTCTCACCCAAGATCTCAGCTACTTCATATAGACCTAGCCAGAGTTTATCAAAATTTTCATGATCACCCTTTTTCTCCTTGGCCTTGTCCCACAACAACACCAGATCTAAGATTCTGAATGCCTTAATCTTAGCTCTTTTGTCAAACCAACATTTTACAACAGCCTGATGCTTGAAAAACTATTGTAGAGTAGCATCTCTCTATTCTTCCATGTTTAACAAGTTATTTAATCTCACCTCAATCTAGTCATCTCTCATATAAAACTCCTACATGAACTTAAGAATAGGTATATGTAAGTGTACGGGAAAAATCAGATCTTTGCCATAAACTAGTTTAAAAGGGGAACTTCCTAGGGAAACCTTAATACAAGTTCGATCTACCCATAAGGAAAATCTCAACTGGGTATGCCAGTCCCTAAGATTACTTTCAAGTAATTTCTGTATTACTTCTAATAGATTCTTGTTAGTAGATTCCGCTACACCATTTCCCTGAGGATAGTAGTTAGAGGAATACTTTAAGATAATTTTATGCTCATAAGCCCATTGTATAAATTCAACAAATGAAAAGCAGGGCCATTATCACATACTAGAGCGAATGGGACTCCAAACCTGGTAACAATGTTCTCAGTGAGAAATTTGATAACCACCTCAGTGGTTTTGTTCTTGCATGGTTCAGCCTCAGTCCAATGGGTGCAATAATCTATAGAAGTTAGGTGAATTTGTGTCCTACAGAAGAATTAGAATTAATAATCCAATAAAGTCCAGTGCCCATTGGTAAAATGGTCTTACGTCATATACTGGTTGTAGAGGCATTGTTGGATTACGCTCCTTTGATGCAGAAGTCTGACATGTATGACATGTCCTAACATGTTGATGTGCATCCCTGAACACATGGGGCCAATCATATCCTAATCTAGGGATTTGGTGAGCCAAGGAATCTACTAACCCATGTCTTTTGCCATGCCTACCATGGAATTCAGCCATGGCACGCCTAGCTTCCTGCTAGTCCAAACATCACAGGTACACCCCCTCATAATTTCTTTTGTATAGAGCCCCTCCTTTGAGCATGTAATTATCACTCTTCATCCTTAGTGCCCTCCTATGGGTAGCATTCATTCCTTTTGGGCATCTGTTATTTAGAAGGAAGAAGATCAAGTCAGTATACCATGGGTCCTTGGTAAATAAGTGCACCGTATATTACTGACAAGTAATATTCTTTTCAACCTCTGCCATGGCCTTTGATAAACCTTGTCCTCAGACAAGTTTCATTGGATGGATTTCTAAACCATACAATTGTAGGATAGCCATCCATTTTCCTCTTCTTTCCCATAATTCGCTTTACATAAGGAGAGATTTCATCGCTGGATCAGGCACTATAGCAACGACTTGGCTTCTAAAAATGTAATGCTTGAACTTCTTTACTACTTGTACCAATGCAAAGGCCTATTTTTTCCAAGGGTGGGCATCTGACTTCTGCATTCTTGAATGGTAGATCATGAAAGCAATTGGTCTTTCATATCCTTCACCTCTGTGTTGTGTTAGGACTGATGCACATGAATGATCAGATGCAAATGAATAAATATAAAA